>SNQJ01S0121880.1:0-11683 GCA_010110895.2 Picea sitchensis | reverse complement strand
ACCTCCTCAAGTTTCATGAATGGATGGATCTATTAGATCTACAACATGAAGATGTTCGTATGAATATGTTCATGTTTTCATTGTATGGTGATGCACGTCAGTGGTATTTTTCTTTACCTCCTTCCAACATTTCATCATTGAAGTATTTTCATAGAGCATTCACTGAGCATTGCAAAAGGTTTTATTCAGATAAGTTTGCATTCAATAATTGTTGTCAAGAATACGAATTGCATTCTCAGGTTGAAAATATAAATAGAGAAGAATATCTCCCTCATCATCTACATCATATCTCTAATTATCTTCATGATGATGTGATTTCACATCAACATAAACTAGAAACAGCTTATAAAGGAGATGAATGTTCTCTAGATACACATAGAAATGATTAGCTTTCTTTTGGTCAGATATCCATTGAAATAAGTAAAGCTAGCCCACAATTTTCAGATTTGCAGATCAAGAGAAGTGGTAGTAACTACGAAGAACAAGATTTTCAGAGAAAATCTAATCTTCCAGAAGGAGAACAAGAGGATTATATTTCTCCTCATATACCTTACATCTCAATGTCAGATGAGAAGGATGAATATGATGAGCAAAGAGATGATCAGAGATGTTGTCATAAAGAACAAATTGCCTCCTTTGAAAACTCTGAAGATGTTGAGCAAATTGCAACAGATAGTAAGGACAACTTTCAGTTTTTTGATTTGCAGACACAGGGGAATTGTAGCACACATGCAGAAGAGGATAATGAGGGTAGCTTAGAGTTCCCAGATTTTCAAAGACTATCTAAACTTCAGCTAGAACATCATGAAAATTGCAGCATACATGAAGAGGAAGATGACGAGCAAAAAGGTTTAGATCAGCAGTGCATCATGCATATTTCTTTGACCAAGGTTGAGCAACCCATATTTAACATTGAAGGCATTCAACATCATTTCAATTTTCAGTTCGAGCAACAGTTCAAAGAGGTATTTATTTGTGGATTTGATGACCATGTTGCTAAATATTTGGAATCTATGAGTAGTAAATGTGTTAAAGTATTCTTGTCAGAAGAAGATTGTCTTTATCATCTATTCAAACTTCTTTTCTGCATGATATGGCTTCCATTGTTTTTCAGGTCAAAATCTAGCATGATGTCAGTAAATCAGTTCCTTACATGGCTTCATTGGAAGTATCACTTCACTTGATAAGAGGAAATACAATTGGTTAGTGTACGGGTAGGTAGAGGAATAAGCTCGCCATACGAATAGTTAGATCTTTTTCAGTTGTTGATTTCATGAATAAGCAGGAGGTTGCATGCAAGTTACAGGTTTACAGAAGAATAATTGCACAGGTCAGATGACTCCATGCCCAATGCCAAAGGCAACCAGATGACTCCATGCCCAATGCTAAAAGGCGACTGGAACTACTAGGTTCTTGGAAACCTCGCAGGGAGGTCTCCATCCCAGTTGGAGCTAGTTGTTAGCGATAAAAAATGAACTGGTATTTTTTAGAGTGTCCTCATTACTCTCTTTTTGACTGGTCATTTTCTTAAGTCTTTTGGACAATTTCATAACTTCCAAACCCTTCATTAATATCTTGTTGATGGCTTTGTCCAAGGTTATCTTCTGACTTGCATACCAAAAGATATAATAAATGTTACTTAGCTTATAACCCTAACTCTTATGGTTTTATTATTTTCTAACAAAATATACATTTTTGTAAAAATACCAAAAAGCATGCGTGTGCATAAGTGTCAATCTCTAATCATATTCCTAAGCATAACCTAACTTATGATTTTTATAGCTTTTACCAAAAGATTGGAAAGGCCCACAGGATGATTCTCATACACAACCCCAAATCATAGTCAAGCTACAAATCAATAGGTTCAAGCCATGAGTCAACACACCAGCCAAGTGCAAGTGCCAAGCTATAGGGGATCAAAGGTTTCAAGTGTCGAGTTGACAAATTTGAGATTACAGGTGTTCAGTTTTTGTGACGAATAAGAAGAAGTGTTATTAACCAAGCGCTAGCAACATAGACATATCTATAGTTGTGTTGATGATACAGGTGTCACGTGAGTTTGTATGCGTCATGGCGTAGCAAGGTCATAGTCAACCATATCTACAAGTGTTGTTATGAATTCAGGCCACGACATTGAAATAGAAGCGTTATATCAAGGTGACCAGGTACCAGTTGACATACAAAATCAATTCCATGAGTCAATCCATAAATTAAGCCACGAATCAAGCTACAAGGTTTTGCAAATTTGTCAACAAAAGATTGAATGCTCCAGATATCAAAGAAAATTTCCAGTGTCTGGATGATAGAGCTCGATAATTGTCCACTATCTAAAACATGGTGATGCACTTGCAATGGCTGCATGTTTCAGTTTTTCCCGTCCAGCACTAGAATTCCTTATGAGAAAATATGCCCAAGTCTATATACATCGATGTGAGCAGCATACATTGTGTTTTAAAGGAAAGAACAACGACATTACTCCATTTTCAATCATATTGAGGTTATCCGTTCAGAACATGATGATTTTGCATTGCGAACCAGCTTCTACTTTCAAAGTCTGAACCAATAATTGATGCCGAGTGGAGCAAGGAAGTCAAGGGAAATATGTATGATATCATTGTTGAAGGTTTTCGACTTCTCAACAGGTGGATTGGTCATGTTTGGGAACAATGTGCATGGAAATTCTCCAGACCTTGCAAGGATTCTATTCCTCTTGATCCAGATGATCTCTCTGCAAATATTTCAAATTATGAGAAGGTTGTTCAGTGCAATTATTCCCATGAAGAGAGAAGAGAAATGGTTGAGATTATACCAGAGCTTGAAGACATGGCATTTCTAGTGGAAGATGTTGTGGAAACTCTCTCTACATTCTCGTTGGAGGATGACATGTTGGTAATGCTTGCTTCGAAAATAACTGATATTAGTAGTTGGATTTTGCATTGCAAGTCTGTCATTGGTTGTTTTTGTACATCTACACTACAGTTGCGAGATTTTCTTGTCCAGATAAAAAATTCTTTGGAGAGAGCTCTGTAGAAGGTCCAAATGTCAACTGCACTTAGGGAAACAGAGGACTGCTGTGTCTGTAATGGGAAATCAAGAGAAAATTTTGAAAAAATCTAATTCACTGTGAAGAATGCAAGGACGGGTATCACCCTTCATGTTTTGGGCTTATGCAATCTCAGACGTGGACAAATAGATATGTTGTGTGCCTATTTTATACTACTGTAAGAAGTGGATCATTAGCTACTGCTGATGCCTGTAGAATGGTTTCACAAAAAAATCACCCTACTATTCACGGTTTTGTAGAACTCTTGAATGAGTCAAAATGCCTTCCTCCATGCAGGATCCAAGAGGTAGAACTCATTCAGGGCATTGTCGAACATGCAAAGAAGTGGAAATATTATTTAAGAGCAATCACTAGTGATGATCTAGTTCCCTAAGATAAAAATTCTATATTAGACTTGTTATTGCACTAAAGACAATTGAATTGGTGGAGGTCCAAGCAGAAGAAAGCAATAAGCTTACTAACAGAGTTTTGAGATCTGATCTCACTGCCAGTCATAAATCAAGTTCGTTCACTTCAGCTTAAGATTTTCTACAAGAGTTTGCACCATGATCCAAAATAGTGTTGTTTCGTTGGAGGTTTGTCATGAAACACATCTGATAGGGATACCCATTAGTCCCTAGGTTCTTGGTGCTGAAGCAACGGAGGCCCTGAGCGAAGTGAAAAAAGAATTGGTAGATGCACCTTTTCTTCTTATATTATGATCAAAATCTGGGAGCAAACAAGCATTGGAGAAGCAGTCATCTACAATGGCAGTGCTTTATGTCTCGGACTATGGATTTAGTGATCGATTATCTCAGAGAATTCAACTTGCAGAATAGGACTATGGCTATCAAAACAATTGCAATGACCAATAGAACCATGATAGGTGACAACAATACACGGCCATATGGTTACCCATAAGATAAGATATCACTTAGTAGAACTGGATACTTTCTCTGAGAAAGAAGCAAAGCCTCCTACATAGAAGATTGAGGTTTCCAGCCCTGTAAAAGGAAGAGGAGCATCATAAAAAAGACCATGAACACTCAGCTAAGCATCAAGTTAATCATTTTTGCAAATTTCAAAGTTTTGGACAAAGCTAACTTTTCGGTGGTTTAGGCGAATAGGAGGACTGTTCATTAACCACCGAAAGCAGAGATTTTTGTAGTTAATACACCCATAATTCCTCTGTGTTAACCACTGAAACCTGTAACTAGACAAAGAAAGATGAATTTTGCACAGATCGAGGTTTTACTGATCCAAATCATTTGAAAACACTTGTAATGGATAGATGATGAATTATATAGTTAGATTCAAGACCCGTTTTTGGTGTATAAGGATTAAAAAAGTTAGCCATGTTGGTTTTGGTACCTATTTTGGTGGCAACAAATTAAGATTTTTTGCACAACTTAGCAAATTCGAATTTTATCTCTTGGAAGAGTCATCAATCAGCCTTGGAAGGCTATTGTGCACTGCACAAGGACTCTACAAGATCTGAAGACCATGGAATTTGGGATTGACCTCATTTTGAGGATCATTCCTTATCTTTTGCAAGTTAGTTTTGACTTTCTATTTTAGGCATATCTGATCCATTAATTCAGGATCTAGATATTGTGTTGTAAAAGATATAAAGTTGAAAACAGAAGAGGAACACATGGTTCGACTTTGGAGACTCTTTCAGATTTTGTACTCAAGATTCTCATTTTAATATTAAGTAATGCAAGCTTCTTTTTCCATAACTTGTTCAAATTTCATCTTCTTACCTATTCTGTACTTGCACCTCGATATTATATTCATGTTGTTATGCTTATCTATGCCCGATAACTGTCATCTTATCATTTCATTCATAAGTTAAACTTTGCAAGTATTTCTGTGATTATTGTAATTGGCCATTTATATATGTTTTATATATGATTCTGCTAGTATAATAGTTATTTCTCCACACATCCATTTACTTGTAAACTCTCTGAACATTTGTGGTTGAAAGCCTTGTCCATCTAAATGTGTTCATGCATGTTTTGAGTGAGGAGTGATTCATTCATGCAACTTGATCCAAACCCACACCTATTATTGAGAAAATAGTTTCCAAAAAGATTAAGTTACCAGACATCTCTGACTTATAGCCTAGGAGAGTTTCCTGGAGTGATAACAAATTGGTGTCGTTGCCGAGGAGAGGAGATCGAAGATCATCTTCCTTCGGAGACGACAAGATATAGCTTTGATGATAGACAAAGTCTGGACATATATTCGGTTGTAATCATCTATCTGGCGACTCCATGAAGGACGGATTCAGTGGCGACTCCACAACATTTAGATGTCAAAATCATATTCTGCTCTTTTGGCTCGGAGGTTTGCGCCTCTCAATTTTTCTTCAGTTCCTGGTTTCCCACATCCAATACCTAATATGTCAGAATGGGGAGATTTTCTGCCTAGCTTAAAAGAGAGAAAAGAAGACAATCCTGTAGAACACCTCCTCAACTTTCATGAATGAATGGATCTATTACATCTACAACATGAAGATGTTTGTATGAAKATGTTCATGTTTTCATTCTATGGTGAGGCACATCAGTGGTATTTTTCTTTACCTCCTTCCAACATTTCATCATTGAAGGATTTTCACAGAGCATTCACTGAGCATTGCAAAAGGTTTTATTCAGATAAGTTTTCATTCAATAATTGTTGTCAAGAATATGAATTGCATTCTTATGTTGAAAATATAAATAGAGAAGAATATCTCCCTCATCATCTACATCATATCTCTAATGATCTTCATGATGATGTGCTTTCACAACAACATAAACTAGAAACAGATTATAAAGGAGCTGAATGTTCTCTAGATACACATGGAAATGATCAGCTTTCTTTTGGTCAGATATCCATTGAAATAAGTAAAGCTAGCCCACAATTTTCATATTTGCAGATCAAGAGAAGTGGTAGTAACTACGCAGAACAAGATTTTCAGAGAACATCTAATCTCCCAGAAGGACAAGAAGAGGATTATGTTTCTCCTCATATACCTTACATCTCAATGTCATATGAGAAGGATGAATATGATGGGCAAAGAGACGATCAGAGATGTTGTCATAAAGACCAAATTGTCTCCTTTGAAAACTCTGAAGATGTTGAGCAGATTGCAACATATATTAAGGACAACTTTCAGTTTTTTAATTTGCAAACACAGGGGAATTGTAGCACACATGCAGAAGAGGATGATGAGGGCAACTTAGAGTTCCCAGATTTGCAAAGACTGTCTAAACTTCAGCTAGAACATCAGGAAAATTGCAGCATACATGAAGAGGAAGATGACGAGCAGAAAGGTTTAGATCAGTAGCGCATCATGCATATTTCTTTGACCGAGGTTGAGCAACCCATATTTAACATTAAAGGCATTAAACATCATTTCAATTTTCAGTTGGATCAGTAGTTCAAAGAGGTATTTCTTTGTGGATTTGATGACCATGTTGCTAACTATTTGGAATCTATGAGCAGTAAATGTGTTAAAGTATTATTGTCAGAAGAAGATTGTCTTTATCATCTGTTCAAACTTCTTTTCTGCATGATATGGCTTCCATTGTTTTTCGGGTCAAGATCTAGCATGATGTCAGTAAATCAGTTCCTTACATGGATTCATTGGAAGTATCACTTCACTTGATAAGAGGCAGTACAATTGGTTAGTGTAGGGGTAGGCAGAGGAATAAGCTCGTCATACAAGCAATTAGATCTTTTTCAGTTGTTGATTTCATGAATAAGCAGGAGGTTGCATGCAAGTTACAGGTTTGCAGAAGAACAGTTGCACAGGTCAGATGACTCCATGCCCAATGCCAAAGGCAGCTAGATGAATCCATGCCCAATGACCAAAGGCAGCCAAATGACTCCATGCCCAATGCTAAAAGGTGATTGGAACAACTAGGTTCCTGGAAACCTCGCAGGGAGGTCTCCATCCCAGTTGGAGCCAGTTGTTAGCGAAAAAAATGAACTGGTATTTTTTAGAGTGTCCTCATTAATCTCTTTTTAACTTGTCATTTTCTTATGTCTTTTGGACAGTGTGATAATTTCCAAACCCTTCATTAAGCTCCTGTTGATGGCTTTGTCCAAGGTTATCTTCTGACCTGCATACCAAAAGATACAATAAATGTTACTTAGCTTATAACCCTAGCTCTTATGGTTTTATTATTTTCTAACAAAATATACATTTTTGTAAATATACCAAAAAGTATGCGTGTGCATAAGTGTCAATCTCTAATCATATTCCTAAGCATAACCTAGCTTATGATTTTTATAGCTTTTACCAAAACATTGGAAAGGCCCACAGGCTGATTCTCATACACAACCCCAAATCATACTCAAGCTACAAATCAACAGGTTCAAGCCACGAGTCGACACACCAGCCAAGTGCAAGTGCCAAGCTATAGGGGATCAAAGGTTTCAAGCATCAAGTTGAAAAATTTGAGATTATAGGTGT
The DNA here is from genome assembly GCA_010110895.2 of Picea sitchensis. NCBI lineage: Eukaryota > Viridiplantae > Streptophyta > Pinopsida > Pinales > Pinaceae > Picea > Picea sitchensis. The sequence continues at coordinate 4,178 of SNQJ01S0121880.1, read as the reverse complement.
TCAGTGTTTGTGCCGAATAAGAAGAACTGTTATTAACCAAGTGCTAGCAACAGAGACATATCTACAATTGTGTTGATGATACATGTGTCACGTGAGTTTGTATGTATCAAGGCGTAGAAAGGTCATAGTCAACCATATCTACAAGTGTTGTTATGAATTCAGGCCACAACATTGAAATAGAAGTGTTATATCATGGTGATCAGGTACCAGTCGACATACAAAATCAATTCCATGAGTGAATCCATAAATTAAGCCACGAATCAAGCTGCATGGTTTTGCAATTTTGTCAACAAAAGATTGAATGCTCCAGATATCAAAGAAAATTTACAGGGTCTGGATTATAGAGCTCGATAATTATCCATTATCTAAAACATGGTGATGCGCTTGCAATGGCTGCATGTTTCAGTTTTTCTCGTCCAGCAATAGAATTCCTTATGAGAAAATATTCCCAAGTCTATATACATCGATGTGAGCAACAGACATTATGTTTTAAATAGAAGAACAATGACATTACTCCATTTTCAATCATATTGGGGTTATCCGTTCAGAACATGATGATTTTGCATTGCGAACCAGCTTCTGCTTTCAATGTCTGAACCAATAATTGATGCCGAGCGGAGCAAGGAAGTCAAGGGAAATATGTATGATATCGTTGTTGAAGGTTTTTGACTTCTCAGCAGGTGGATTAGCCGTGTTTGGGAACAATGTGCATGGAAATTATCTAGACCTTGTAAGGATGTTGTTCCTCTTGATCCAGATGATCTCTCTGCAAATATTTTAAATTATGAGAAGGTTGTTCGATGCAATTATTTCGATGAAGAGAGAAGAGCAATGGTTGAGCTTACACCAGAGCTTGAAGACATGGCATTTCCAGTGGAAGATGTCGTGGCATCTCTCTCCACATTCTCGTTGGAGGATGACATGTTGGTAGTGCTTTCTTCAAAAATAGCTGATATTAGCAGTTGGATTTTGCATTGCAAGTCCGTCATTGGTTGGTTTGGTACATCTGCACTACAGTTGCGAGATTTTCTTGTCCAGATAAACAATTCTTTGGAGATAGCTCTGCAGAAGTTCCAAATGTCAATTGCACTTAGGGACACAGAGGATTGTTGTGTCTGTAATGGGAAATCAATAGAAAATTTTGAAAAAATCTAATTCAGTGTGAAGAATGCAAGGATGGGTATCACCCTTCATGTTTTGGGCTTATGCAATCTCAGACATGGACAAATAGACATGTTGTGTGCCTGTTTTGTACTGCTGTAAGAAGTGGATCATTAGCTAATGCTGATCCCTGCAGAATTATTTCACAAAAAAATCACCCTACTATTGGCGTTTTTGTAGAACTCTTGAACGAGTCAAAATGCCTTCCTCCATGCAGAATCCAAGAGGTAGAACTCATTCAGGGCATTGTCGAATGTGAAAAGAAGTGGAAATCTTATTTAAGAGCAATCACTAGTGATTCTCTGGTTCCCCAAGTTAAAAATTCTATATTAGACTTGTTATTGCACTAAAGACAATTGAATCGGTGGAGGTCCAAGCAGAAGAAAGCAATAAGCTTACTAACAGAGTTTTGAGATCGGATCTAACTGCCAGTCATAAATCAAGTTCATTCGCTTCAGCTTAAGATTTTCTACAAGTGTTTGCACCATGATCCAAAATAATGTTGTTTCGTTGGAGGTTTGTCATGAAACACATCTGATAGGGATACCCATTAGTCCCTAGGTTCTTGGTGTTGAAGCAACAGAGTCCCTGGATGAAGTGAGAAAATAATTGGTAGATGCACCTTTTCTTCTTCTGTTATGATCAAAATTTGGGAGCAAACAAGCACTCAAGAAGCAGTCGGCTACAATGGCAGTGCTTTATGTTTCTGACTATGGATTTAGTGATCGGTTATCTCAGAGAATTCGACTTCCAGAATAGGACTATGGCTATTAAAACAATTGCAATGACCAGAACCGTGATAGGTGACAACAATACACAACCATATGGTTACCCATTAGATAAGATATCACTTAGCAGAACTGGCTACTTTCTCCGAGAAAGAAACAAAGCCTCCTACACAGTAGATTGAGGTTTCCAGCCCTGTAAAAGGAAGTGGAGCATCATCAAAAATACCATGAACACTCAACAAAGCATCAAGGTAATCATTTTTGCAAATTTTGAAGTTTTGGACAAAGCTAAGTTTTTGGTAGTTTAGGCGAATAGGACGACTATTCATTAACCACCAAAAGAAGAGCTTTCGGTAGTTAATACACCCAAAATTCCTCTGTGTTAACCACCGAAACCTGTAACTGGACAGAGAAAGATAAATTTTGCATAGATCGAGGTTTTACTAATCCAAATCATTTGAAAACACTCCCAATGGATAGATGATGAATTATGTAGTCAGAKTCMAGACCCATTTTTGGTGTATAAGGATTAGAAAAGGTAGCCAAGTTGGTTTTGGTACCTATTTTGGTGGAAACAAATTAAGATTTTTTGCACAACTCAGCAAATTCAAATTTTCTCTCTTTGAAGAGTCATCAATCAGCCTTGGAAGGATATTCTGCACTGCACAAGGACTCTACAAGATCTGAAGACCATTAAATGTGGGATTGACTTCATTTTGAGGATCATTCCTTATCTTTTGCAAGTTAGTTTTGACTTTCTATTTTAGGCATATCTGATCCATTAATTCAAGATCTAGATATTGTGTTGTAAAAGCTATAAAGCTAAAAACAGAAGAGGAACACAAGGTTCGACTTTGGAGACTCTTTCATATTTTGTACTCAAACTTCTCATTTTCATATTAAGTAATGCAAGCTTCTTTTGCCATAACTTGTTCAAATTTCATCTTCTTACCTATTCTGTACTTGCACCTGGATATTATATTCATGTTGTTATGATTATCTATGCCCGATAACTGTCATCTTATCATTTCATTCATAAGTTAAACTTTGCAAGTAGTTCTGTGATTATTGTAATTAGCCATTTATATATGTTTTATATATGATTATGATGGTATAATAGTTATTTCTCCACACATCCATTTACTCGTAAACTCTCTGAACATTTGTGGTTGAAAGCCTTGTCCATCTAAATGTGTTCATGCATGTTTTGAGTGAGGAGTGATTCAGTCATCCAACTTGATCCAAACCCACACCTATTATTGAGAAAATAGTTTCCAAAAAGATTAAGTTACCAGACATCTCTGACTTACAGCCTAGGAGAGTTTCCTAGAGTGATAACACTGTCCTTTCGCTCTTCAGCTAACTGAAAACAAACTCATTGGGAAGTTTAACGAGTAATGTCCCTCCCCCAAGGCCATGCATCAATGGTTAGATCTAAATTGGAAGAGTGGCCTCATCAACTAACATGAAATGTGTAGCTTGGACAAATACATCTATTGTTTCTGTAAGGTAGCTAGAGATGTAGTGGGGGGGCCCAGAGGGCCCATAATGATAATAGTGGTGGTCATTCAATGTAATGTGGACTAGGTCCACTATATTATTAAATAAGGCCCACTATGGTAGTTAGATATAATAAATGGGTAGCATATTCTACAATGGTATTATTCCTTCCAGATTCTGCTATGACCCTTTTCCACCATGTGGATGGATCTTCTTATTTGGACCAACAGGAAATGTGTCAATATTGGGAGCATCATTTTCAGTTGGTTATTGGGTGTTGATATCTTCCATGTGGGGTTCACATGAGCAATTGAACATGGGACCCTGGTTTACAATGGCGGTTGGACTACTTCAACATGGTGGCTACCATTTCTCAATGGGACCCTAGTTCTCTATTCTACTTTAGCACTATGGTCCACACTTATCCATGGGACCCTGGTATATGGTTGTAAATCAAGCGTTGAGGACAACACTTTCATAAGGGGGATGGAATGTAAGGTAGCTAGAGAGGTAGTGGGTGGGGGCAGAGGGCCCATAGTGATAATAGTGGTGGTCATTCAATGTAAGGTGGACTAGGTCCACTATATTATTAAATATGGCCCACTATGGTAGTTAGATATAATAAATGGGTAATTAGATATAATACATGTAAGAGGACTTCTTATAAGGTTATACTTCTAGAAGATTCTTCCTCTATAATGTTCTTAGGTGATGGTAGCACTATATAAAGGGGTTCATCAATGTAATGGGATATGAAGAGAATTATTGTATTGTGAGTTGTAGCTCAAT
>SNQJ01S0121879.1:9605-26964 GCA_010110895.2 Picea sitchensis | reverse complement strand
TTGTGGTTAGACCTTACTTAATAATTAATGGAAACACACACATTTAAAATAAATGAAGATACATATGAATTCATTCACATGGAATGGTTGAGAATGATAAATAAAATTGAGTTTAAGTCTTATTTGGAAGATTTTTATTTTGAGGGTGAAGCTTCTAAGTGGTGTAATACCTTTGATAAATATACTGTATGAAACCATACAAGGGAAGAATTTGGAGAAATCTTCTCAAATAAATGCATCAAATAAATGAAAATTGAAGCGATGCATAAAATTGAAAAAAAGTTAAAAGAATAAAAAGAAAAGTTCAAGAATAATGTTGGTGAGCCATCTAAGACAAAATACCTTAATGAAACACTCATTAAGGAGGTTAATAAATTAAAATAGGAAAATAGTAGAAAAGGGAAGTGGTAAAAGGATGAGTCAAGGGAAGAATTGAAAAATAAAGATGAAGAAATATGTAGATTATGAAGAAACAATAAAAAACTATTGGACGAGGTTAAGAGATTGAAAGAAGAAAACAAGAAAAATCAAAATCAAGAAAAATAAATAACCTTAGATAAAGAGACTACCAAAAGACTTCAAGAGAAAATTTTCAATATGATTGAGGAATCCCTAAACATCGATGAGGTAAATTTAGAAATGCAACCTAGAATTGAAAAATAATGTAAGAATTTGATAGATGGGGTCACATTGAAACTTCAAAGGAGAAATAAGACAAGATTGGAGAAGGTCATCATGAGTTACCTGAAAAATTTGAACTCCATATATATGATATACATGCCAAATATGATGGTATTGTATCCAAGGCTAGAGTAATCAAAGACCAATAAAATATAGTGGAGGATTCCATTATCTCTGAAAAGAAGATAGATGAAATGGGTGTGTAGAGTGAAGGAAAACCATCAAATGTGAAACCATGTCAAGACCCTCATCACCATGAAAGATTTTAAGAAAGACAAGAATATTAATATCAACATTATCAAGGAGGAAGATGGACTACTCATCAATATTCATTGAATAAGACATCACAAAACCATTATTCAATAGGATATTATCAAATACCAACAAATACTTAAAACTAGAGAAGTTACAATAAAAAATACATAGAATCAAAGGAAAGAAAACAATGCAACAACTTTCCATCAATGATTAAGACCAAAAATGACTGAGTTTGGATGGATGGGTAATCATCAATGGGAAGAAGAAAGTAGAAAAATAAGAAAATCATATTACTCAAGGTTTGATCACATGTAGATCCTCTAACTCAAATCTTTGAGGATAAATCTTTTGAAGGAGGGTACCATGGTATGACCCGAAGGGGGGAATAAATGTGTTAAATGTATAGGTAATGTATAAATGTATATGTAATAGTGTTCAACCTAATAATAAAGGGGCCATATGTGTAATGTGTGAATATCTATATATAGAGATCATGTCGTAATTATTGAGGACATGTGATTGGGATGTATGAATGTATTTGGGTATTTGGAGGAGGTTCTCATATTATTTAAGAAGCTATTGTGCAACTCATATCTTTTATATTTATTGTAGTTGTTCTCCACACTCATATTTGTGTACATGGTGTGTACTTTCATACCCTCATGGTCGCTTTCATACCCTATGATCATTTATTCTATAACCTCCCTCATATGTGGTATCATTGCAAACATTGATAGTATTTTTATTTCGTGATCGGTGTCCCTGTTTAAATTGGGGTCAATTACTAACCTTGTTCTCAAGTGTGAATAGAACTTTATCAATTTTGTCTCGTGGAATTGTCTCATAGAAATCCTTTTAGGCTTCACTAATTTCTTGAAATGCCCCTTAAATGTTGGTTTTTAAATCAAATTCAACATATGAAAAGAAATTGAAGTGAAATTCTTTAACTAAGTAAATGGTATATTACTGGTGACCAAGTCACATAAATTCTATTCATAACATACTTGAAAACTAATTTATATCAAGAATATATTTCAACATCAATCGCTCAACATCGAATATATTAAAAGAACGTTACACAAATGAAAATTATTCTATGAATCAATAAGCAGATAAAAAAACATATCATTATCAGTGCATCCAAGTGTGGTGTAGCAACAATTGGTGAGCTAATTGGGATTGTAATAATGTGGAGACCTAGGTTCTAATGCCTCAAGTGAGTGTGACTGCAAATGTTTTTTTGTAAATATAAGAGGCATTTATCAAAGAAAAATAAGACATATCATTACCCTAGTCCAATATGCATATATCAATTTATGACTACCATGAGATCGTAACAATTATGGTGGGAAATGACCTATTAATAGGAGGAAAACTACGAAATATTAATAGGAATTTTATAATAATAGTGTATAAGCTATTCCTTCCATGGCCATCTCTACCTAGACAAAATTGGTCGCTTGATAAGGTCAACATTGATTAAAAGCATATGTCAACTTGTTTGATAAGGTCAAACTTGATGAATGTTGATTACATTACATGATTTGGTACTCATGGGAATTAATTACAATATTTTGGTGTGTACAAACCAAATAAATTTTGTATATGAACAACTTGAAGAAGGTCCATCAACTTTAAGTGGTGCATTAAAACAATAAAAGTTCATAGATTGTGTTAGGAATATATAACTATTAATTAAAGACAACAAGATCAATAAATCTAAGAAATATGAGGCCATGAATAGTCAACAAAAGGTTCAAAAGACATTAAAATTAGGAGATTGAGTCTGATTTAATCTTAATAAGGAAAGTTTACAAGGAAAAGGAACAAAAATCAAGGCCCTATGATATAAACCTTTTTATGTATTGGAAAATACATGCAACAATGTTTACGGAATTATTATTTCACCTTATATGTGTAGTTAATTAATAATAAACATAGATAAACTAAATATCTAAAATTCATCCAGGTGTAATCACTGTGAAAAGGGACAAATTTTATGTCCCATTACACTAGATGCACATAAATAGTTACATAATGATATAATTTTATAGAAAAAGATAACAATAGATAAAAAGGGTAAAAAGAACTTTTTAAAATTGGATTAAAAGGATAAGTACAAACAAAGGACAATTGCCACTACAAAGATTGTTGAGGAGTTGTTTGCTTATCTCCTTAAAAACTAGTGGTTTTGGAAACCCAAAAACTCATGATTAGTGGGTATGATCCAAAATATATCTACATAGTTATCATATAACTTTATTTATACTTTCTAATGTGAAAAATATAGTTTGAGACATATAAATATCATTTGAAATTATATCTTAGAAACCACATTAATGGACTAAAAATAAAAATCATCTATCAATGATAATGGGTCAATAGATTTGGAAGAGTAATTCATTCATTAAATAAAGTTTGTATGATTTTTTCTTCTAAGATAAGGTAATAGTATTCCATATAAGTCTATGTGTAAACCATGTCAACTCACATGATTCGCCTATATAAAGTGATGTGCAAACAAAACCACTTGAAATTTCTAGACCCATGAAATAAATAAGAACCCTAAATACAATGAGCAATAAAGGGTGTTAAAACCCCATCTATAGTGAGTGAAAAGAGCTTCAAGATACTATTTGAGTGATTCCATGTCTAGTAGGAAAGAATCCACCTAAATTGAAGTAACATTCCTTTTTATTTTGATGTGTGTAATTTGATTAAATTATATATATATATATATATATATATATATATATATATATATATATATATATATATAATGACCTAGATATATTTCCAAAAATAAATATTATAATTATATTGTTTCATTTTACATTTTTTTTTTTGGAAATTTCATTCTATGTTATTTATAATTGAAAAATCTATATATTGTTTTCCTTATTAAATCATTAAAAATAAATAATAGTTCTGCAATATACATAAACTCTATGCAGTAAGCATATACTCGTTTTAATAGTATTTGTAAACTTAAAAAACTATTTTTGTAATCCATGATTGAAATATCTAAGGTAATTGAAATATCTAAGGTAAATTTTGCCTTAGATAATAATGCTAACTTAGATTTTGGGTTGTGAAATTAAGTTAAAGACTAGTTATAGTAATCCAATAACGCTGAAAATTCAACACATGGATAAAGACTCTCGTTAAGTTTATCATGAACATAGGGTCCTTTTTATGTTCTCCGTGGAGGTAAGTTGATTTATGTTTTTAACTATTCATGTGATTAACTACACAATAATATATAACAATTCTCAATAAATAAAAATTAACAAAGATATTGCAATGTTTTTAACAATAATATATAACAATTCTCAATAAATGTTTTTAACAAAGATATTGCAATGTTTTTAACAAAGATATTGTTGGTGTTTTAAAGGTGTGGTATTTTCTTGGATTTTTGTAAGTGAAATGGTGTTTTTATTTTTATTTTTTAAATTGAATTTATGAATATATAAAGGAATTTAACATGTTGAAAAATTCTTGGAATGGATTATGCAAATTTAATCATTCAAATATGTAGATGGCAAAAGTTTTACAAAACATAAAAAAATAATATCCCTAAAAAAAAACCTTAAAATATTTAAATTACTACTTTTCAAATAAACATTCTAAACTATTTTTAAAATAAACGTGATTCAAAACTACTTTTCAAATAACCGTGACTTTTTTATACTTCATTACGAAGTTTTGTTTTCCATCTCTATATCATATTTCATATAAGCCATATTAAGAAGTTTTGTTTTCCATATCTATAACATATTTTGGATAAGAATGAAATTGTATTGGATAAGACTTCCGAGGGATAAACAATCAACAAATGATTGATTTTCATTAGATTTATTTTCATCTATGATTTATTAAACATTGTGTTAACACATAAAATTGATTATGTAAATAAGGATTTATGGTTTTCAGAGCCTCCATTTAGCCATATCTCCCGCTATTATGTCATACCATCAAGTAACATCCTCCTCGGAGTATGAAAGCTATAGTTGAGTAGGCACTGCAAACTGGTGCTGCGAACTAGTTATGGAACATAGTTGTCGGTTGGATAGGTTGCAAGCATACTGGTGCAAATTCAAAATTAGCAACATCAACCTCATAGCCATCAGGTACTCCATGAGAGTTTTTATCTTCTTTGGAGGCTAGGAAGGGTTTGGCTACTTGATTTTACTTTGGCGCTACTAACTGGCTCTGGCACTACAAATTTAGACAGGCGCTATGAAATGTGATGCGAAAACTCTCTTCTAGAGTATTGAACAGATATTTTTGACCAGCTGACTTCCAGGAGCATTTCCGGGTGAACCAGGATGAATTTTAAAAATCCAAAGGAGTTTATTGTCAATAATGGAACCATGAATATTAACTTCTTTCATTTTTTATACAGGTGTCATATATTGAGATATTCGAAAGAATCTTTGAGCCCTATGTTTTTAGTTTTCATGATTTCATGTTTGAGACATGTTTTTGCGACACATATTCCAGCCAGATGGAGACGAAGTTAAGGGAACCGAGAGAGGTTTTTCTTTAGAACAAGCTCATATACAAAACCCGCTCTCAAATTTTACACAGTTGTTATAGTTTGATAATTACAAGTGTCACTTTGAAGCCTATTTTTCAGAATTTGTCCTCTTGATAAGCAGGAAATTAGTTAAAATGTGTCATTTTTTGTTTGTAGTAGTTTCTATTTTGGGAAAAGGATTGGAGTTAGAATGGGCAATATGGAAAGGACCTATGTGGCTATATATTCATTGTACAAGAGGAGAGGGTGGTTGGATTCATAATCCAAGAGAGGCTAGAGAGAGTAGGAGCGATTTTAGTTGCTCATCTGTAAGCTTGAGGGCATGTGTTGTAGGCATTTCTACCATTAGAGATTCATGAGAGTTGTTTATCAAACTTTGTTTTCTTTACTATCATTTTATCTTGTCATATTTCTTGAATGGAATTTCAAGCATTGACTATCATTGGTTGTTCATGAGGAAGGAGATTCGTGAGCTGCAAATGATTTGTAGTAATTGCCTCCTTTCATGATCTTTGTTCTAGTAATATTTTAAGTCATTTTTGCAAAGAGGATATTTGATTGATGATATTCTTCCTTTTTTTTATCTTTCTTATACCTCCATCCATCATTATATCCCTTTTGTTCTGGTATGAGCTTGAATGCCTTTGATCTGTAGGATGTTATGACTCCATGCCCAATGGAATGCCTCTGCAGACATTTTGCTTCCATCTCCCTTTCTTTCTCATCTTGTTGATCCACATACTCAAACCATTTTAATCCATCTACATTTTTATGGGTACTGGTCTTATCCTCTAGCAGTTTGAGGGTGACTCTCAATGCTAACATTTTTGGCACCATTGTCGGGGACAAATTTGAGCAGATTGAAAATCTCTTTGGGAAGAACGACATTGCACAACTCCAGTTTTAGATGGTGACTGAAGTTGGACACCTTCAAGACTGCACATTCACCATGGTGACTCCATTGTTCAAAGTCTGTTGGTGACTCCACTAGAATGAGACAAATTAACTAGATACGGAGGCTATCTTGGCCAAGAGGTTTTCCCCACTCAATTTATCATCCATAGCTGGTTATCCACATCTTGTGCCTTAAATGATGAATGGAAAGATCTGTTGCCAAGATTTTATGAAGGTGATAATGCCAGCCCTATTGAGCACATTCTAGAATTCCATGCTTTGATGCAACAACTTGACATCCAACATGAAGACATATGTATGAAGTTGTTTATGTACTCTATTGAAGGAGATGTTCATATTTCGTATCAGTATATTGAACCTTCTAGCATTTCTCCACTCAAAGAGTTTCATGATGCTTTCAATATTTATTGTCAAAAATTTTATTCCTCTGAGTTAATTTTTCATAGCTACTACGAGGAGTATAAATACTATGTTCAGGATATAATTGATTCTTATGAAGGCTGTGAGAATGAAGAATATGCTTTGGATGAGGAATCAACTCTTTCTCTTCCATGTTCATCTACATTAGATGAAAATTTTGTTTGTTGTTTTAATAAGGAAAATACAGAAATGGAGTCTATTCTTGAAACCGATACTCTTTATAACCTTGTCTCTAAAAAACCTATATATGAGAAACCTATATTTGAATCATATGATGATGATAAGATATTGCTTCCTAGATTGAATTTTGAAAAGAAACTTCTTGTTAATAATTAAGAATAGTTTTCTCATGTTGGGCAGAAAATATCTCTTGATATGTCATTTGAGACTCCTCCTTTATTTGATCATTATGGAGACAGTGATGAAGATGATGAGGTTTTTTTTTCCTCGAATAAAAAATCATTAACAACCATCCTTCTGATGAAAATGAATTTTTTTACCAAGAGGATCATGTTAAAGAGAAACATCCATTCATTGATATACATGAGGAGATTTCTTGCAATTAGTTAGCAGATGTTTTCAGAGAATATAAAAGGAAAGTGGATCAGCATCCTGCATCAACCATTCATTCACCCATATTTGCAACAAAAAATCAACCATATGTGAGCAGTTGTAAAGAAGGGAAAGATTTTTGTTATCAACCCAATAAGTTTTATCACCTATTTTATGACCATGTATGGGAGTACATGGATTTGCATTTCCTCAATGTATTGAATTCTTGAAGATTTGTCATACCTTCAACATTGGGAGGTAATCTGCAGAATCTAATTAATTTGTTGTCACAATTTTATTATCTCTTGTTGATCAGTGGCGGAGTAAGAAAGTTTTCAGTTAGGAAGTTACTTGAATGGCTCCGGTGGAAGTTTGTTTTAACCTAGCCTATTGTAAAAAATCAGTTAGTTTAGGATTATACACAAATAAACTCCATTTGGAGCATGTATTTTTATGTTCTCTTTGTAAGTAGAGTAGTGTACGTGTCAGCCTATTGTCTTTAGCAAAATGTATTTAAGCTTGACTCCACAACCCAACAACTAAGGCACTAGAACTACTAGGTTCTTGGAGCCTCATAGGGAGGTATCCATCCCCTATGGAGCCAAATGTTAACACATAAAATTGATCATGTAAAGTAGGATTTATGGTTTTCAGATCCTACATTTAGCCATATGTCCCACTATTATGTCATACCATCAACTAACATCCTCCTAAGAGTATGCAAGCTACAATTGAGTTGGCACTACAAACTGGTGTTGCGAACTAGTAAAGGAAGAGGGTTGTCGGTTGGATAGGTTGCAAGAATCTTGGTGAAAATTCAAAGTTACCAGCATCAACCTCATAACCATTAGGTACTCCATGAGCTTTTCTGTCTTGTTTGGAGGTCAGGAAAGGTTTGGCTACCTGAATTTACTTTGGTGCTACGAATTGTCTTAGGCGTTGCAAATTTAGACAGGTGCTATGAAATGTGCTACAGAATGTGCCGCGAAAATTCTGTTCTAGACTGTTGAACTAATATTTTTGACCAGCTGACTTCCAGGAGCATTTCAAGGTAAACCAGGATGAATTTTAAAAATACAAAGGAGGTTATTGTCAAGAACACACCTATGAACATTAACCTCTTTAATTTTTTATACAGGTGTCATGTATTGGGAGACTCGAAAGAATATTTGAGCTCTATGTTTTTAGTTTTCATGATTTCTTATTTCAGACATGTTTTTGCGACACGAATTTCGGCCACTTGGAGATGAATTTAAAGAAACCGAGAGAGGTTTTTCTTTATAACAAGATTATATACAAAAAATGTTCTCATATTTTACACAAATATTATAGTGTGATAATTACAAGTGTCACTTTGAATCCTATTTTTTAGAATGTCACCTCTTGAAAAGCACGAAATTAGTTAAAACATGTCATTTTCTATTTGTAGTTGTTTCTATTTTTGGAAAGGGGTTGGATTTAGAATGGGTGAGCTAGAAAGGACCTATATGGATATATATTCATTCTACAATAGGACAGAGGGGTTGGATTCATAATCCAAGATAGGCTAGAGAGAGTAGGAGCAGTTTTAGTTGCTCATTTGTAAGCCTGAGGGCATGTGTTGTAGGAATTTCTACTGTTAGATATTCACGAGAGTTGTTTATCAGACTTTGTGTTATTTATTATCATTTTATCTTTTCATCTTGCTTGAATGGAATTGCAGGCATTGAAGATCAATGGTTGTTCATGAGGCAGAAGATTCATGAGCTGCAAATGATTTGTAGTAATTTCCTCCTTTCATGATCTTTGTTCTAGTAATCTTTTAAGTCATTTTTGCATAGAGGATATTTTCTTGATGATATTCTTCTTTTTGTTATCTTTATTATACCCCCATCCATCATTATATCTCTTTTGGTTTGGTATGAGCTTGAGTGTCTTTGATATGTAGGATGTTATGACTCCATGCCCGATGGAATGCCTCTGCAGACTTTTTTTTGCCCTCTCCCTTTCTTTCTCATCTTGTTGATCCACCTACTCAAACCATTTTAATCCATTTACATTTTGATGGGTACTGGGCTTATCCTCTAACAGTCTGAGAGTAACTCTTAATGCTAACACATTGCACAAATAATTGAATGTTTAAAATTTTATAGGCAAAATGGATTTGTTTTATTTTATTATTTACATTAATATTATAATATAATTTTCTATTTTCAAATTAAATTTCTCAATTTTTGTTTTATTTTAAGTTTTATTATTGTGATAAATATTACCTAAGTACACTCCATTTATACTTTTTATTCATGTCACTAAGTAATACCCTCTTTTAATCAATGTTGAATTATATAACAAAGATATATTTCAAGATCATAAAATTGTTTTTCATTATTTTTTTTGGGATATTATCCATTTCATTTTAACTAAAATTTAATAAGAAATTGTTTTATGTAGATTTGAATGGTTAAATCTGTATAATTCCAATGTATTAAAGTTTTTCAGAAAACTGAATTCATTTAGGTATTCATAAATACAATTAGATATTCATAAATACAATTTAAACTACATAAAATCGTGATTTAGCCCAAATTTATATAACCCAATTCAAATAAAAAATACCAAAACATAGAACATTAAAACAAAACCTTTTCTTCGATATGATAAAGCCGAAAAAACTAATTGTGTCACAAAATGCTAAACCCATCTACAAATCAACTATCATATCTACAAATCAACTATCATATGACATGTACTTCTCACTTTGGCGGAGAAGAAATCTCTATTATTGTAGTCTTATATGTAATCCACCATAAAAGATTAGAAGAAATAGGAACTAGCGGATTAAAATCGAATTTAAAGGTGTATTGGTTTAGTGTTGCACTTAAGAGTTTTGTAGCCTTTCATAGAAGGGTTTAAAATTATTTCCCAATAAAAATTCATTTGTTAAATTTCAAATGAAAATTATTTCAGATTTTTTCAAATAAAAGATAAAGAAAATTTTCTTAATATGTTCTACTTTTCATTATTTTTATGTTTTTATGGGTTGGAAAGTTTCCTCAAGATGTTTTGTATTTTATTATTTTATTGTTTTAATAATTATTATTTTATTATTATTTTAATTTTATTTTAGCCATAAAAAAAATTTCCTTAATATGTTCTACTTTATATTTTATATTTTTGTTTTATAATTTTTTTTCTTTTATTAATCATTTTTCCCTATATCTTAGAAAAATAAAATTTTATTAATATGTTGTACATTTTATTATTTTATTGTTTTTATAAGTTTTTTTTTCTTTTATTAGTTTTTTTCCCCTATATTTTAGCAATAAAAAATAAAGAATATTAACATTTTTTTCTAGTGAATTCTCTTGCTATATATATTTATGAACAAAATTTATTTCTATTTGCTAGACTTGTTCATAACTATTGGTATCTTTTTGTCATCTTGTGCAAGTACCATCTTCTTCACCGCAAGTCTTGATGGTACCTACTATCAATGCCCATCTTATTAATGGGGTTTAGGCAAGTAAGAGACACATGCTTCTTCTCTAGAGATCTAGTGATAGTAGTTGGTTTCTTCTCCATGTTTTTTTTTACAATAACAATATTAATATTTTAATTTAATTTAATTTATTTCTAACATTTATAGCATGCAGATATTAATTATTGGTACCCAGTGCTTTTTATGAGTTTGTTTTTTTCATGACTTTTAAGCATACATATATATATATATATATATCAAATTTAAAATTAAAATTATGTCAAATTAAAATTCAAAAGGGTTTATATTGAATGGGTTATAAAATAATCATTTTATGGATGAAATTTTATTTTACTTTTCATTTTCATATGAAAAAAAAATTTGTTTTAATCAATCAATTTAAAATGGTTACAATAAAGTTAACCCTTTAGTTTGAAATATAACTCGTCTCTTCAAATTCGATACATGATACTTGGAATTGGAACAGGAACAATGGATAAGTAGACCATTCATAGTTTCAACCTGGCCAGACAAGAGTTTTCAGGGTGATCAATAAGGCAACTTCTCAAATTAATCTTTGTCTACTCACATGGTAATGGATCACAATTCCTGTAATCAAGTGATGATGTCGGCACACACCATTTGCAAATACATTATTAAATTATCATGATCATAAATTATATTCAATGCTTTGTTGAGGTAACGAAAAACCCTTTCTGAATTTGTCAAAGAACATTTTGAACACAATTGCAACTGGCCAAATTAGTGGGAATCGAAGTTAATATCAAATCAATGATTGTGATTCATGCATCACTTGATTCATCAAATCAAGTGATGATGTCGGCACACACCATTTGCAAATACATTATTAAATTATCATGATCATAAATTATATTCAATGCTGTGTTGAGGTAACGAAAAACCCTTTCTGAATTTGTCAAAGAACATTTTGAACACAATTGCAACTGGCCAAAATAGTGGGAATCGAAGTTAATATCAAATCAATGATTGTGATTCATGCATTCCTTCGTATCCTTCAAAAAAATAAAATGGTTTCTCATTTTACAAATTAATTTATACATTGAATACCAACGAATGCTTTTTAAAACCCAGGGGTATTTTCGCAGATGATGCTAATAAAAAATAATGAGAAATTTTAAGGGTGGGATATTTAACTTTATATAGAATATTTATCCTTCTTTAACAGTTGTTCAAGATGACCTATATTATGTATGAAAAAACACTTATCTATATGTACTCTCACACACACACTCTCTACCCACCTTCTCCCTTCCTCTCTCCCCCTCCCTCCCACTATCTCTCCTCTCTCTCTCTCTCCTGCATATGCCATATTGCTCCCACCTCTCTCTCTCTACCGCCCCTTTTTGGTCTTCCTCTCCCACCTTCAAACAATCGATATCTTCCCCTTCTCTTTTTTCCTCTTGCATCTAACCCTCGCTCTCTCACTCCCTATATTCCCCTCCCTCTCTCTCCCCCACCCTCCTAGACTTGCTCTATTTTCTTCTATCTAACCCCCCTTCCCTCTCTCTACCCCCCCTCTCAGTATCTGTGTCCCTCACTCTCACACNTCTCCCCCTCTCACACTCTATTTTTTCCTCTCTCATCACCCCCCTCCATATATTGAAAGGAAAGAAATGGCCTTGACCTAGACATGTCAATACCTAAACCTAGACCTAGACATATCAAAACCTATGCATGGAAAAACCTAGACCATGACCTAGACTTATAAGATGACCATGACATATACCATGACATAGACCTAGAGCTAGACCTATACCATGACCTACAACATGACATAGAGCTAGAGCTAGATGTAGACCATGACCTAGACCTATACCAGGGCCATGACCTAGACCATGACCTGGAGCTTCACCTAAACCATGAACTATACAATGACCTAAAATCCCTTAGATTCATCTAAGACTAGGCATAACCTATACTCAACCCTTAACCTAAACTCAAGCCCTAAGTGTATTATGCATATACCTCTTGTTAAAGGCCCCATAACCCTTGCACCCACATCACCAACATATTGTTGTTCTAACCATTTCTCTATGCTTCAAAACACTTTCAATCCTAATCCCTTAGGTCCTATATATCCCCAAACTCGTATACATGTTTATTCATAAATATGTTTCATATATAATAAATGCTATATATGTTGCATTAAGAGCACACATATTCTCTTATGACTTGAAAATCCTTTTGATTGTCATTCATCCATGCTCAGCAGGAACGTGTGCGTGTTCCTAGAATGTGCACGCGCTTTAGTGCATGCATGTTCTAGGAACGTGCATGCGTTCCTGTTGGGAATATTTTTGTGTCAAGCACATTTCTCTACCTCATCTATCTTAATCTTGACAAAAAGTGCTCGACATATGCACAGAAAAATAGCGTGGAAATATAGGTTTTGTTACTTTAGTCTTGTTGTTTAATTCATAGACAGTTTTGTACTATTGCAAGACAATTGTGGCAAGAATTGGAAGACAAATTCGTCCAAGTGGAATTGGAAATGTTGGTTGTGTCTTCTTTTTTATTCTTGGAATAGGAAGACAAATTTGTCCAATTGGAACTGTTAGTTGTGTCTTATTGTGTAATACCAAGACATATTTGTCCAATTGGAATTGTTAGTCATGTCTTCTTGTGTAAATACTAAAACAAATTTGTCCAATTGAAATTGTTAGTTGTGCAATACCAAGAGAAATTTATCAAATTGGAACTAGAATTGTTAGTTGTGTCTTCTTGTGTAATACTGAATTTTTTTTCCAATTGGAATTGGAATTTTTAGTTTTGTCATTTTTTGTAATACGAAGACAAATTTGTTCACTTGGAATTGGAGTTGTTAGTTGTGCCTTCTTGTGTAATACCAAGAAAAATTTGTGGTGGGGTGTTCGGAAGCCAATTTTTCTCTTTAAACATGGGTAACCAACAGATTCGAAAAATAAATTCCTCGAGGAAAGATAAACTTATCGAAAATGTAGAAGAAGAAAGAGAAAATGAAAAGTTACATATGTCAAAGCGTAGGATTTTAGAAGAGGGAAATCCAATTTCTAGCATAATACATGTTGTTGTTGTTTCTCCTCCATCACCAAAAGCAAAGCGCAGAAGTTCAAAAGATACCAATCCATGCAATATCTCATCAAGACAACTTGTTATGGATGACCAGATGATGGAGGATTTGCTTGGAGATTATCATACTATGGATGAAATTAGAGAGGCAACTGATGCACAAAATTGTGGTGAAGAAGTTCCTGTGGTGCAACCTCTTGTGGGATAGTCAGACGTTCCTGAAAATAGTCAATCCCATGTCCACTCTCCTCATATATTTTATCTTCTAGTGATTGAAGGGGAAATAACTTTAACATTGTTAACTCCAAAATAGAGAGGTCAAGAGTGCCAGAATAGGGTTTTATTGTCCCTACCTAGATTAATAAGTGTGAGGAAAATAACTCCTAAATATATTCAGGTTGATGAAAGTGGTCTAGTATCACTTGAATTTAAGTTACCTAACCGCATAATTCGTAATAATTCTTATAAAATCATTAGATAATTTTTTGAACCAAAATATGATGGTGCTAAATGTCAATTATGTTTGGACAACAGAGCACTATAACGCCCCTTTAACATGGTCAAGGAGTGTTATCGCTTCCTATGTATGAGAAGGGGAGCGTTGATCTTCCAAAATGTCAACAGGATGAACAATTCCTTAGGTAAAATACTTGTTCTAACTGTCAGATGATGGGGCTTATTCCTATAACATGTTTTAGGGGTTGTAGAAAGTGTTTTTATGGTGTCGTTTGAGATGTGACACTTAGGAAAAGTGAATGAGACACTTAAGTTACTTGCGAAAATGAAAGTGTGACACTTACGACACTGTCGAAGTCAGTAATTTTGATGTGTAACATATTCCCCCCCAATGTGTGAAGTCAGAAGAGGAATGTTGATGGCCAAAACACTTTGTAGATATTTTGAAGCAAGGGTATGGATTAGAGAAACTGGTAGAAGTTGCAGACAACCATAAAAAAATGTTAATATGTGTTCCATCCCCGAGTCAGGCATACCTATGCTCAAAATACAAGTGTCTCAAATCACAACCGCCAATAAATACAATGTGATCCATGATGATATTGACTAAGGAGATGGCCACCAAAGATACAATGTGGATCCATCCCTCTATGAATTGACTTGATCGTAGCCACAGAAGAATACAAAGTGGAGCTACGATATGATAAGAACATAGCCACATACCAATACAAAGTGGATCTATGTTAAAACATGTATATTAGTTGAATAATCTCTATCGAAACCTGGGTAAAGTGTATATGAAGATGAATATTCAACCCAGGGTCATCGTCTCGATCCTATAATAGTACGATTATGTCCATGTGAATAAATGATTTGATGTCGAACATGGAATAAGCCACTTGATTACTGGTCATTGAGGTATATTGTTAACAAGTGCGAGAGAAATCACCATTGATTTCGATGAATCTCATGGTACTTTAAAGTACAATCCAATGAATGTGAATAATGATTTGAAGTCAGGCATTCATGGAATCCATCAGTCAGGGGTCATTGATGTATACCCACTGTCGAATGAAAGGAGGCATGTTGTTGAGGCATGCAGGTCCCAATGTACTAATGTGTTCCTAAGTCTATTTCCTAGATAATTTGTTGAAGTCGATAGGAACAAACTCGTCAAAGGAGGGCATTGATATATCCCCCATCAATTGACACAAAAATTGTCACATGAAAGTGATAAGATATAGGAGATAAAAATGGACTAACACAGGTATGGAAACTGGTAATATTGTATATGGATGACTTGGCATAACATAAGACTCGACAGCATAGACTCGAAGTGGACAAAAACATAATACGCCAAGTGATGGGGCATTCTTTGGATGGGAAAAAGGAGTAGAAAGACTCGTAGGATTGGTTCAGTGTGGAGTAAAATGGATTATCCAATTGTATGGTGAGGTAAAAAAACGTTTTGTGTTCAAGGGTGACCATAAGAGATTCCTTAAAATATCTCAATAAACGCGACCCACTTCCTTCAATTTCCCCCCCATCCAGATAGATGAGTACCTCTTTTTCGTTTAACGAGCTTGAGGAGGGTAACACATGATCTATGTAACTCACCTTTGGTAATATCCTCTTCCTTTATTTAAAAAATTGGAAGAAGTAGGGTTTTGTTCCCAAATGGGACCTTCAATGTGTATTTTTGAGAGTCTAGAGAAGGAAAAATTAGTTGTTTTTCATGTTTAGGGAGTTTTAAAATAACTTAGAGAAAACTCCAAGGGTGTCCTTTTTCATAATTTTAGTCTTCGAGGTCCGAAAAAGTATAAAATAATATGACGAAGAACTCTTCTAGCCGAGATTGACTAGAGTGTTCCTTTTTTGTAGTTAGTCTGTTGGGACCGAAAAGGGGTAAACTACCGGCCAATAGACGACTCTTCATATTTTAATGAGCTTGAAGTACAACAAAGTTCGATCAATAGAGTTATATGGTCATCAAAAAATTATGCTCCGTATATACGTGCGTAAACAAATCATTCTAGCTAAAAACGTCAACAATTCCTTTTAAAATAGACAATAATTGGAAAAAACTCAAAAAATGAACATTACTTATGTGAAAAGGGTTTAAATGACTTTAATTTAGAAATGGTAAAAAGTCAGTTAGGGTAAAAAACCAATTCATTTTCACCTTTCACTTTGCATTTTTCCCTTTTCTCTTGAGTTTTCCCTCTTTTGGAGTGATTCTTCTGGCGTCAATTGCGGGAGCTACGGGTGATAAGTTTTCAGTTTCATTAAGACCAGGTTAGTAGTCTGATCCCTCCCATCATTTTTCATTCTTTATTTTTCATGTTTAGTGATTATTTCATGGTTTTTATCCCTCTATAAATCCCCATAGCGTCGAACCAGATCAACGCTCCCTTAAGTAATCGGGGGGGGGAAGTTGAGATTTCAATGCCCTAGTAACCCCTTTAGGGGAGCACTAGCACTCTATGTGAAATGCCTTGGTGGGTACCCTAATAAAAGTAAGAACTTGACAGATATTGGGTACCCTAATCTTGTTTATGGGCACTCACAGGTGCCCATAAACAAGATTACTGACTTATCGTTGTAGGCGATTGTGTTGCTTATTGGGTGGATGATTGGTTCTGTGGCTCTACATCAGGTGTCCCATGCACAGATGAACTGTGCAGTCCAGTGCTTAAATGCACAAATATTTGAATGGAGCACTACACTGCTAGATTGTATGAAGAGGCAGTTGATAGATTGTCGGTCGCAGACGTAGAGGAACTTTGGGTTACAGACCATTCTATGCTCTTTCTTCTTTGAAAGAGTTCCAAGATTCAGTCCTCGAGTAGTGGTACGAGGAAATCAAGCCTCTCTTCCTACAATTTGTAGATGGGCAGTGTTGCTGCCACGACAGGGTGGTGGAAGGACCAATGAGTCCTTTGACGATGATTTCTTCGCGTGGTTGTCATGACAGATCCCAGTAATAG
>SNQJ01S0121878.1:31137-53166 GCA_010110895.2 Picea sitchensis | reverse complement strand
CCATTTCTAAATCAAAGAAATGAGTTGAAATGATAGGAGATTAACATTCTTCTCCAAATAGTAGATTGGGGCAACACAATTTGGTTTAGCATATTAAATGAAAGGTCATAAGTTGAGGAATTATCAAGTTGTGAATTTAAAGAAAGGATATGGTTTTAGAAATTTTCATGTACATGTTGTTACACTTTGTATGAGAACATCATCATTTAATATTTTAATTTTTATTTAGTTGTTATAAAGGGAACAACATAAGATGTACAAAGTTATGCTATAGAATGGTGTTGAAATAATTAAGTGTTCAATACATTTTTTTTTCTCTTCATCATCAACACACAATGATTATCTATTTAATAGAACTTGTAAAAATACATGGAGCTAGATGACAATGAACTTTTCGTTGAAGGATATGTTTTGTAGATAGTGGCAATGGTATCAGGCACTATGATGAAGAGTATGGTAAGAAAGAGGTATTTTTGTATAGGAATTTGGTTACTACCTATTCATGGATGGATAGAATCCTATAGGAACTATATCATGTGAAATTGATAAAGCTAGTATAACCTTCTTGAGGGTGATAAATAAAGGGATAGGTTCAGATAACAAGATAACAAGGTAGAGACCTAAACACCATCATATACAAGTTATGTTAGCTCATCTATATGTATCTATTGTTGTGTTATGATGAACCTTTTTTATTATTTTTCTTTCACTTTTATTTTTATGTGAATCAATACACTAGGGAAAATGACATTAAATAATGTCATTTTTTTACTTCAAATGTATAAAAATATA
This sequence comes from Picea sitchensis, assembly GCA_010110895.2. Lineage (NCBI taxonomy): Eukaryota > Viridiplantae > Streptophyta > Pinopsida > Pinales > Pinaceae > Picea > Picea sitchensis. The sequence goes on along the minus strand of SNQJ01S0121878.1, from coordinate 52,374 downwards.
GAAAAAAAATGTTAATTTAAAAAAGAAATTCACTTTTTTTCTCAATTATGTCCATAATTTTTTTTTATTTGACATGTTATTTTAAGCGGATAGCTTCCAAAATGTATAGGTTTTGTACTATACATGACTTTAAAATTTATATATTTTTAATAAATATTGAAAATAGTGTTATTTAGCTACAATTATTTCCTATGTATTGAAGTAATGGTAAAAAATGTGTTAAAAATAATATTTTACACTATATTTAAAAAGTATGGCACCATAAATTAATTAAGAAGACATAATTATATGAAAAATATTAATTTAAAAAAAAGAAATGGTATACAACATTCTTAACATTGAAAAAAAATATAGAAAAATGATTAAAAACACCATTGAAAAAAAAACGATTTAAAAAAATTTGAAAATAGTTTTAAAAATAAGCATTAAAAAAATGGGGATACATTATGAATAAAAAGATTTAAAATATCAAAAAACAACCTAAAAGAGGGGTGCTACCAGTAGCACAACTTTTCAAAACGAGGTAAAAAATGTAACCCCTAAAAAAAGAGAACTTTGTAGTGTTCTCGTTAAGGTGGTAACTTTGTTATAAGTGGATGGGGTTTTTACAACGACTTCATCTAGTCATTAAGTTTAAGAAGGGAAATAGAAACATGCTGGTAGACATTCTTTCAATGCCACCCTCATCTAATATTACAACTTTTTGGAAACTCTGATGCACATGGAGCCTTTTACCCATGATGCATATAGAGAGGCACACATAGAAGATGAGGATTTCCTATAGGGCCAAATTCATGTTGAAGAAGGTCATAACAAGAATGAATATCATTTCTAGAATGGGATATTCTACAAGCTCAAAAATCTTTATGTCCCTAAAGGTGAACAATTGTAACTTATAAGAGAGGCTTACACTTTCAAAGTTGCAGGACGTTTTGGTGTTGGGAAGACAATTGCTAACTTGTAGAGGTATGTGTATTGGCTCAGAATGAAAGAAGATGTAACACTATATATTATAGGATGTATACTTTGTTTTGTCAGCAAGCCAATTAAAAGGAAGCAAGGTCTATACCATCCCTTATTTGTACCCACTCGACCTTGGGAAAACATTTCCATGGATTTTGTGGGAGGTTTACGAACAACCAAGAAGGAACATGACTATCTATTTGTGGTAGTTGATAAGTTCAACAAGATGTGCATTCTCATGCCTTGAAAAAACACCATCAAAGGACAAGAAGCAAAAAACATGTTATTTGAACAAATTTGGGTGCACTTTGAGATACAAAGGAGCATCATGTTAGACATACCAAATTTATCAGTGCATTTTGGACTACATTCTAGGAGAAGATGGACACTAGGTTGAAGAGTTATACAACATTCCATCCACAGACAGATGGGGAAATATAAGTATTCAACATGACTTTGGTGCATCATTTGAGGGGTTACAATTAGAAGCATCTTAAGACCCGGGATGAAAATATAATCTACATGCAACACTTTTATAATAGAGTAGTCCACACTTATACTGGTAAGTCACCTTTTGAAATTTCCTTTGGATATTTTCCACTTTCACCCTTGGATGTTGTATATGGACAATAAGGAGGAGTGAGGGAGGACCTCACAAGAGATGCATTAAGAGTAGAAAAAATTGTTGGGAAGACTAGGCAAATCCATTTGCTAGTATAGGAGACGTTGAAGAAACCATAGGAAAAATACAAGGCTAGACATGATCAACATAGTACCGAGAAGTTATTCAAAGTGGGAGACAAAGTTTGGTTATAGATAAACAATGAAAGACTACAGGTTCCTAGTAAGAATATCAAGGCTTTGCGGTATGGATATTTTGAGATATTGGAGAAGGTGGGAGATAACACCTATAGACACAGTCTACCCCCATACATGCACATTTGCTCAATAGTGAATGTGGAGAATATCAAAATCTACGAGCCTTCCATGTTGGATCTGGAGTAGGAGAAAGTCCTAGCTTCCATAGAGGACTTAGCACTGAATGCTCAAACAAAGTTGGCAGACGACACAATTTTGTAGAAGCAGTTTAGAACTACAAGACATGGTCAACATGACCTTTGGCAGATTGGGTTGAAAGGACAACTTTCATGAAAAAAAAGTGATACTTAAGGGAGAAGGTAGAGGAAAATTTTTCTCACCTCATTTAATAAATATTTTGGCGGTAGAAATCCTCCCTAAATGGGGAGGTATGATCCAAATTGGGTCATCATATTATTTTTCATCTATCTTGATGCTTTTAGAGTGGAAAAAATGGGAGGAAGAAACTTGCAGGGCCATTTTAGTGTCAGGTCCCAATTTGGAAAATTAGGGTCCAGAACCTTTTGAATCCATTTTGAGACATTAAACAATATCTTTTTGGGTTATAATGTCCAAAATTTGTGTGCACACCCTTGATGGTGTTCTACACTTCGAGACCTTTCTAACTCTGTAAACCATGTCTCAATTGGAGCTCGTATGTGAAAGTTATGCCTCCTGTAAGTTGACCTAGCTTGTTGACCACCATGGTACGAGTGGATGCCACATTAGTCCTCCCTTACTCAAACATATGGGGCTAGCCATGTGAAAAAATTCGAGAAGATTCTATAAGGTCCAAACTGTAAATGTGTTAAACCTACACATAATAGATCTAGCTAGGAATTGACATACACAGTTGCATAGAAAATAGAAGAAACGAGAAGAAGAGGAGAAAGAATGGAAGAATTCTCATTAACCAAAATGAGTGAATAATAATTTACACATGATATACTTTGTATAACTCAACCAAATAACTGGATGAGAAGACAATGCACCATATTGGTGGTCTAGAGTGATCTGGACACACACCAATAGTTACGAGAGTAAACTTCCACCTAGTCTAGTCTCTCAGGAAGTTACGTGAGTGAACCGCCACCTAGCTGAGTTAACTAGACTATCAATCTTTAGTTAATTGACCTAAATAGAGTGAAGTGAGGAGGATATAAAGGAATCATGGGTAATGCACTAGTATAGTGATGATACCAAGGACAATGTGCATTAGCTGGTGATGATCCCAATGTTGCATGGTGATAATCCCAATGTAGAATCTAGACTCCACTCAACTGATCAATCTGAAGTAAAAATTGAAGAGAATATTGTCCCTAGAGGAATATTCTTCCTAAAATATAGGAAACTGAATAATGACTAATAAACATAGGAAAAATAAATCCTAGGTGTGTGTGATGTAACTCCAACACCCCCCTTGAACGAGGCCATGATAGGCCATGATAGGTACCCAAATGAAAATATACACCAAAATAAAGAGAGGAAAAAGGGAAAACCTCATGGGAAACCCACCCATCAAAGTACAATTTATGTAAAAATAAGAACTGACAATTGCTAGGAAATTGTGTCCTTCACTCCAAGATGAATTCACAGAGAATGGAACTTATTCTCAGTGAAGGTCTTTGTGAATATGTCTATAGTATGTTATTCTAAAGGACATAACTGCAGGTCCATGATCCCCTCATGTACTAAGTCTCAGATGTAGTGCATGTGGATCTAGATGTGCTTCGTCCGCTGCCTCTGAACTGGATCTTTGTAGAACTTCAGAGTGCTCTCGTTGTCACACCATATGATGATCGACCGATGAAAATGAATGCCCAACGCAGTGAGAAAATGTTGTAGCCACATAGCCTAGATGGTTATGTTAACTACCCCTATGTACTCTGCCTCGACTGAAGATAGAACAATAGTAGCCTGCTTCTTGCTTGACAAACATATAGGATGAGAACCAAGATTGAGTGAGTAACCAAGTGTGGACTTGTGACCAATGCTTTGACCAACCCAGTTAGAATCAGTGAACCCGATGAGGTCCAATGTAGATTCTGCTGCGTAATGTATCCCAAAGGTGATGGTTCCCTGCACGTATCGAAGGATACACTTTGCAACTTTCCAATGTATCTCATATGGATCCTGCATGAACCTGGAAACTGTGCCAACTGCATAGGAGAGGTCTGGCCTGGAGTGTGTGAGATACAACAAGATCCCCATTAGTTGTCTATATAATGTGTTTTCAACCAGTGGAGTGTCCCCAACATCCTCAAGTCAGACTCTTGATAGGAAAGGAGTCAGAGCGGACTTGCAGTATGTCATGTGAAATCTCTCAAGGAGATCTTGTGCATACTTGGCCTGAGACAGTTTGATGCTTGATGCATCTTGATTGATCTCAAGTCCAAGGAAGAAGTGTAGCAGAACCATGTCCATCATCAAGAACTTGTCATGTAGAATCCTCTAGACCGCAACAATCACTGAATTCGAGAAACTGTTGATAAAAAAATCATCAACATATAGAACTAAGAGTAGAAGTGAATCAGTCATCGTGAGCATGTAAACATTCAGGTCTGATTTACAATGTACAAAGTTCTGTGAAAATAGGTAGGATTCCATCTTGGAATGCCATGCCCTCAAAGCCTGCTTGAGGCCATAAAAAGACTTCTTAAGTTGACAAAACAAAGATGAATCTTGCATAAATCCCTAGGGCTGCTCCATATATATCTCCTAAGAGAGATCACTGTGAATAAATGCATTATTCACGTCCATATGATGGACTTCCCACCCCTTGGCTACGCAATGGAAAGTGCCAAATGTATGGAATCCATCTTCACTACTAGAGCGAAGGTCTCATCATAGTCAATTCCATGCACCTGTTGAAAACCTTTGACAACAAGACTGGATTTGTATCTACTAATCTGTCCATCTGTTGCACTCTTGACCCTGTAGACCCATCTGGACCTGACAAGTTTCCTTTTAGAAGGAAGGGGAACTGGATCCCAACTCTGGTTCTCGAGGAGGGAGTTGTAATCCTCCTGCATGGTGGATTCCCAAAAGGGATTTCCAATAGCCTCACCATAAGATTGTGGATATGAAGACCGAACTAAGAAAATATGCCTGGGTGGAAATGGTTCAGTGGCAGTGAGTGCAAGAGGAGGCTCCTCAAAATCAGATCGAGTCCTCGTAGTATCAATTGGATCACCAACAAGATCCCTCCATCTTGAAGAGTAGTATGGGCCCACTTGGGCCTCTTCTTTGGCTCTGCATCTGCATCTGGATGCACTGGCTGTATTGACTCTATATTTGGATCATTTGAATCCTCTGAATCAAAACTCTTATCTGAAGAAGTGTCAGCATGTGCATGCTCATCATCTCTGATAGGTGGAAGAACAAATGTGTTTGCATGCGGTTGTTGAGGTACATGCGAGACACTTTCCTCAAATTGGAAACTACGCTCAATGATGAGACAATACGAGGAAATATCAATGAGTCTATATCCCTTCACACCGTCAGGGTATCCAACAAAAATACACTCTGTGCTTTGTGGATCAAGTTCCTTCCTCTTTTCAGACGGAATCTAGGCCCATGCACATGGAACGAAAATACGAAAGTGGGTCACTTTCGGTTTGAGGCTGCTCCAAGCATCGTAAGGGTTCTTATCCTTGAAATATCTATGGGGAGATCTATTTTGGATGTAGATTTCAAAATTAAGTGCTTCGACCCATAATCTATGTGGAAGTGACTTTGCATGTAGCATGTAGGATGCCATCTCTTTTAGAGATCTTTTTTTCCGCTCAACAACTCCATTTCACTGCAAAGTATAGGGAACTGTATGCTACAACTGAATCCCTACCTCATGAAAAATATTATGGATCTCATGGTTGGCATAATCTCCCCCATTATCGATTCTAAGGACTCTGATTTTATTTCCTCACTGTGTCTCAACCAGGGCTTTGAAATATTTGCGGTGTTGAAAGACCTCTAATTTTTTCCTGAGAAAGAAAATCCATGTGAATCATGAGAAATCATCAACAAAAATGAGCATGTACCTTTCTTTGCTAATTGATGGATGCGGAAAAGGTCCCATGAGGTCAATATGGATCAGATCTAAGGGAGATGAATCTCTCTGATTATTTCCTTTGTCGAATTTCTCTTGAGGGTGTTTTCGAAGAACACATCCCTCACAAATTCCTTTCGAGAAATGAATGTTTGGTAGACCATCAACCAATATTTTCTTGCTAAGATGTTGCATATATATGAAATTTAAATTCCCAAACCTTTAGTTCCATATCCTACTTCTTTCATCAACACAGATAAGTAGTAAAGCATAATTTAGCTCTGTTAACACTAGAAGTCACTCTTCGATTGCAAAGAGAGTAAGCCCAGTACCCATTAGTTTGTATGTCACAAATAATTTTAAAGAGGTCAAATGGGTGAAGAATCAAGATGATATTGATTTAACTCAGAAAACTGGACTGGTATGCATAGGAAAGTGAGGTCTTGATCAACTTCAGTTAGTAATTTGGATGAAAGGTGAATAGAAAGAAGACTTGGTGAGGAGAATGTAGAGGTCTGCTATGGACATCAGGTCTTCCAACATCCCATGGAGGAAACAATCATACACAAGATCCTCTTGGATTCAAAGTTTCAGACACTGAAGTATATTTAAGCAACACAATCATAACAACACAATGATCAAACATACATCATGATGCAGCTACAACAACTCGACTGGATCATCCATGCCTGAGCTCTTTAGTGTGAGAGGGAAAAGGATAACAAAATGAACTGATTAAAACTGGTCACAATACTGCTGAAATCAAACCTTCATAACAACAATATATGACCCTCGAATGGATCCTCCATGCTCGAGTGTTCTAACACATATTTTACATAGATATGGAAAGAACTTGACTTATATTAAACAGGAAATCTCAAATCCTATCACATAACAAATAACCGGATCTTTTATCAAAGATTTATAATGTGGGAGCTTAGCTCAACCATCAACCATTACAAAAAATCAAAATGACTCCTATAAACTCAAAAAATATTTGCCACTACCAACAAAGGTGTGCTCAAGCTTCTCGTCCAATGCTATACATGTATTCTCAGTCAAACTGCACATGAAGTCTCCTTCGCACATGCCTTCCGCTATCAGAGGCAAGCTCTACTCCGCCAGTCCTTTATGGCTTTCCATTTATGCAGTGAGACCAGGTGTCAACTGCCGCCTCACTTTCATGAGCTTTCTACATGACGATTGAAACATGGCTTAATGCCAAGGTGGTGACCACACATTTCTCTCGCATAGGACTCCATATAAATGCGTGATTGCAAGGCCGCTCAAAGGTGGTTGGGATTCACACCACTTTTGAGACCGCAATCCACCACCTTTTACCACATATTACTTTTGCCAAACCACGGTTTCAATTGCGGGACCGTTCAAAAAAATTGTTGCATGAGCACGTTGTGTTCTCGCAATGGACTGTGGTCCTCGATCTTGTGATATTGAGAGAGGATTTATTATCAACAACTCAAATCTTCCCTCTTCATATCAATGGATCATATCTTCCCTTTTCAAATGAATGGCCGAGATATGCTTCGTGATACGAGCTTCAAAATTTTTCAAACTTCAAACTTTATTTTCCCCAAGAAAATCCTCTGGAGTTAAGGATTTGATGATGCATGGCCTCCATAATCAGATGGCTGAGACCCTCTTCAAGAATTCGTCCACTTTTCTTTGGCGCTATACTTAGTGCAATTTTGGACTCCCGAAAGCCTGTGAGCCACTAATCTAAACATTGAATGGAATCTCCTCCGTTGAAAACTGCTCTTTCTCTCTTGCTTGATTTGAATCCATATTAGACCACTCTAAGTGTTTCTTTGTGTTCATGGCTGCAAACTGCGGCCCTTAACAACTTAATGTGATAACATTTGGCTCCATAGGGGATGGCATGTTCCCTGTGAGCTGCCAAGAATGCACAGTTTCAGTGCCTTAGATGTTGGGCTATGGAGTCATGCTAAAAAAACATCTTGCTAAGAAATAAAATCCGACAAGCACACTATCCTAAAAATGAAAAAAAAAACACCTGGGCTCCAGGAGGAGCTTATTTATATACATTCCTAGACTAACCAATTTTTTACACAGTGCCAGGTAAAAGCAAATTTCCACCAGAGCGAGTCAAGCAACTTCCTAACTGGAAATCCACTGACTCTGTCAATGATTGATAACAGATGATACAACCGTGACAACAAAACGATTACATATTTCAGCCCTCCTCCTAGTTCTAAAGTCAAGATGAAGCTGGGAGGCTTCAATAAATGGAGGAAATGAAACTCCATGTACTCCCTTACAGGTTCGTGGAATAACTGAGGAAACCCAAAAAATGAGTAACATAAAGCTTTCTCTTCTTCAAAGCTTCTCACATATGGTTGGATGTCTCTAGTAAGAACAAGTGAGTGAAGGGCTGGTGAAGGGTTGATGTAGGTTGTTGATCCACTTCTCCTTTGTCTGCTCTGATAACATCTACTAACTGATGGCAAACAATCTCCTCATGTATATCAATGGATGGATCCTTCTCTTTATCATGTTGCTTAGTGTCTTCATAGTGAACAATTGTGGGATAATCTTAATGCTCATCATCAATATAATATTCATATAAAATGGGTTTCCCTTCATATCTATGATCAACCTCTAAAACAATAATTCCATCAAGAATATAATTGTTAAAAATATCCATTTCAGGGACAACAATAACTGCTTCTTTTGGCTGCTCATACACATGATTTTTCTCTTCAATCCTAGGTGAAAATATATCATGGGAAACCTCTTGAAGGAAAAGAGAAGAATCCTCCTCCACAACCATCTCTTCTTCTAAATCCGAGACAACAGGTGTATAAGGGAAAACATATGATACATCCATTGCTATGTAATTATTAGCGCTATTATCAATCATACCTGGAAGGTCTTATTCATCATAAGCAGGGCTGGTCAAAACATCTGTCTCATGAAAAGAGATATCCTCTGAGCTTCCTCTTTCACTTAGACCTTCACCAGATTCATCACACGAGGAAGACTCTATAATTTGCTCGATGTGGGATGAAAAATTCTTACAATAGTCATCCAATATAAGATGAGACATGTAAATCTCCTTGCAATATAAATTATATCCTTAAAATAATGGATACTAGCAGCAGGGAGAGATTGACACCATTCATGAGCATCTTCCTCCAAATAAAATATAAACATCTTGATCAAGACATCCTCGTGAACAAAATTGTACTCAAGCATGCATATATGAAAATTAAACAAGTATTTATCAGGATGATCATGCTTTCTTCCTTTGAATCTTGGAAGATAATCATCCCATTAATTTATAGCAGGGACAACATTTGGAAAACCATGAATAGAGGAGAAATTAAAAGGAGAAAAACTCCGAGCCAAGATTTTTTCCATTTCAGACCAGTGGAGTCACCGATCGATTCTTTAAACATGGAGTCTCCAGGTGAATGATATGCAGGCTAAATGAGTCTATTCTTTGTTCACCATCAAAGACCAAATCTGATCATGGTCAGTCTCCCAAGGAACATTCCAAGCTGAGAAAGCAGTTGCTAAAAGCCTTCTCGAGAAATCTTCTCTAGGTCAGCTTTAGGTGTGCTAGAGATAGGCACAACTGAAATAGTGGAGTGGAAATAGTGGAGTCGCCAGGTGAAAGTTGCAATCTTCAATGGTTCTAATATCTGATGCACCCTTATAATCATAACATCTTTGTCATTCTATCCCAGGGAAATGTCTTCAATTCGTTCCCCAGTAACGGTGCCAGAATCGTTAGCACTAGAAGTCACTCTCTAATTGCAGAGAGAGTAAGCCTAGTACCCATCAATTTGTATGTCAAAAATAATTTTAAGGAGGTCAAATAGGTGCAGATTCAAGATGATATCGCTTTAAATCATAAAATTGGACTGGTATGCACAAGAAAGTGAGGTATTGATCAACTTCAGTCAGTAAGTTGGATTAAAGGTGAATAGAAGGAAGACTTGGTGAGGAGAATGTAGAGGTATTCTATGGACATCAAGTCTTCTAGCAGCCTAAGGAGGAAAAACTCAAACACAATATCCTCTTCGATTCAAAGTTTCATAGACTGAAGTATATTTAAGCAACATAGTCATAATAACACAATGGTCAAACATACATCATGATGCATCTACAACAACTTGACTGGATCATCCATGTCCGAGATCTTTAGTGTGAGAGGGAAAAAGATAACAAAATGAACTGATTAAAACGGGTCACAATACTGCTGAAATCAAACCTTCATAACAACAACATACGACCCTCGACTGGATCCTCCATGCTCGAGTGTTCTAACATATCTTTTACAGAGAGATGGAAAGAACTTGACTTATATTAAACAAGAAATCTCAAATCCTATTACATAATAGATAACAATATCTTTTATCAAATCTTTACAATGCGAGAGCTTAGCTCAACCATCAACCATTACAAAAAATCAAAATGACTCCTATATACTCAAAAAATATTTTCCACTACCAGCAGAGGCATGCTCGAGCTTCTCGTGCAATTCCATACGTGTCTTCTCGGTCAGACTGTGCATGCCTTCCCCTGTGAGATTCAAGATCTTCTCTGCTAGTCCTTTCTGGCTTTCCATTTATGCGGTGAGACCAGGTCTCAACTGCCGCATCACTTTCATGAACTGTCTGCATCGCAATTGAAAGACGGATTAATACCAAGGGGGCGGCCACAAACTTCTCTTGGATAGGACGCCATATAAACATGTGATTTTGGGGCCGCTCAAAGGTGGTTTGGGTTCACACTTCTTTTGAGCCTGCAATCTACCACCTTTTGCCATGTATTACTTTTTCCAAACCAAGGTTTCAATTACGGGACCCCTCAAGAAAATTATCGCCCAAGCATGTTGCATCCCCACAATGGACTGTGGTCATCTATCTTGTGATCTTGGGAGAGGATTTATGATCAACGACACAAATCCTCCCTCTTCAGATCACTAGATCAAATCTTCCCTTTTCAAATCCACAATCGAGATATGCTTCGCGATTCGAGCTGCAAAATTTTTCAAATCTGCCCTCTTTAGATCAATGGATCATATCTTACCTTTTAGAATCGACGACTGAGATCTGTTTCGTGATTTAGGCTTCAGACTTTTTCAAACTTCAAACTTTATTTTACCCAAGCAAATCCTCTGGAGTCAAGGATTTGACGACGCGTGGCCTCCAGAATCGGATGACCGAGATCCTCTTCGGGACTTTGTCCACTTTGCTCTGGTGCTATACTTCATGCAATTTTGGACTCACGAAATCCCATGAGCCGCTAATCTAAACTTTGAATGGAATCTCCTCCACTAAAAACTGCTCTTGCTCGCTCACTTGATTTGAATCCATATTAGACCACTCCAAGTGTTGCTTTGTGCTCATGGCTATGACCTGCGGCCCTTAACAACTTAATGTGATAACATTTGGCTCCATAGGGGATGTCATGTTCCTTGTGATCTTCCAATAACGTGTAGTTCCAATGCCTTAGATGTTGGGATATGGAGTCATGCTCAAAAAACATCCTGCTAAGAAATAAAATCCGACAAGCACACTATCCTAGAAATGAAAAAAAAACACATGGGCTCCAGGAGGAGCTTATTTTTGTACATTCCTAGACTAACTAATTTTTTACACAGTGCTAGGTAAAATCGAATTTCCACTAGAGCCAGTCAAGCAACTTCCTAACTAGAAATCCACTGACTCTATCATTGATCGATAACATATGATGCAACCGTGACAACAAAACGATTACATCTTTCAGCCCTACTCCTAGTGCTGAAGTCAAGATGAAGCTGGGAGGCTTCAATAAATGGAGGAAATATGACTCCATGTACTCCCTTAAAGGTTCGTGGAATAACTGAGGAAACCCAGAAAAATGAGTAACAGAAAGCTTGCTCTACTTCACAGCTGCTCACATATGGTTGGATGTCTCTGGTAAGAAGAAGTGAGTGAAGGGTTGATGTAGGTTGTTGATCCACTTCTCCTTTGTCTTCTCTGATAACATTTGCTAACTGATGGCAAGAAATCTCCTCATGTATATCAATGGATGGCTCCTCCTCTTTATCATGCTACTTAGTGTCTTCATAGTGATCAAATGTAGGATAAGCTTGCTGCTCATCATCACTATAATATTCATAAAAAATGGGTTTCCCTTCATATCTATGATCAACCTCTAAAACAGTAATTCCATCAAGAATATAACTGTTAAAAATATCCATTTCAGGGATAGTAGTAACTGCTGCTTCTGGCTGCTCATACACATGATTTTTCTCTTCAATCCTAGGTGAAAATATATCATGGGAAACCTCTTGAAGGAAAAGAGAAGAATCCTCCTCCACAACCATCTCTTCTTCTAAATATGAGACAACATGTGTATAAGGGGAAAAATATGATACATCCATTACTATGTAATTATCAATGCTATTATCAATCATACCTGGAAGGCCTTCTTCATCATAAGCAGGGTTGGTCAAAACATCTATCTCATGAACATAAATATCCTCTGCACTTCCTCTTTCAGTCAGATCTTCACCAGATTCATCACACGAGGAAGAATCTATAATTTTCTCAATGTGGGATGCAAACTTCTTACAACAGTCATCCAATATAAGATGAGACATGTAAATCTCCTTGTAATATAAATTAAAAGCATCGTGAAAATCCTTCAAAGAATGGATACTAGTAGCAGGGAGATATTGACACCCTTCACGAGCATCTTCCTCCAAAGAAAAACTAAACATCTTGATCAAGACATCCTCGTGAACAAAATTGTACTCAAGCATGCATATATGAAAATTAAACAAGTGTTTACTAGGATGATCATGCTTGCTTCCTTTGAATCTTTGAAGATAATCATCCAATTCATTTATAACAGGGACAACATTTGGAAAACCAGGAATAGAGGAGAAATTAAAAGAAACAAACCTCCGAGCCAAGATTTTTTCCATTTCAGACCAGTGGAGTCACCTATCGATTCTTTAAACATGGAGTCGCCAGGTGAATTGTATGCATGCTCAATTAGTCTGGTCTTTTTTCACCATCAAAGACCAGATCTGATCGTGGTCATTCTCCTAGGGAAATTTCCAAGCTGAGAAAGTAGTTGCTAAAAGCCTTCTCGAGAAATCTTCTCTAGGTCAGCTTCAGGTGTGCTAGAGATAGCCCCAACTGAAATAGTGGAGTGGAAATAGTGGAGTCTCCAGGTGAAAGCTGCAATCTTCAATGGTTCTCATATCTGATGCACCCTCATAATAATAAGCTCTTTGTCATTCTATCCCAGGGAAATGTATTCAATTCGTTCCCCGATAACAGTGCTAGAAATGTTAGCACTAGAAGTCACTCTCTGATTGCAGAGAGAGTAAGCCTAGTACCCATTAGTTTGTATGTCACAAATAATTTTAAAGAGGTCAAATGGGTGTAGATTCAAGATGATATCGCTTTAAATTAGAAAATTGGACTGTTATGCACAAGCAAGTGAGGTCTTGATAAAATTCAGTCAGTAAGTTGGATTAAAGGTGAATAGAAGGAAGACTTGGTGAGGAGACTGTAGAGGTCTTCTATGGACATCAGGTCTTCTAACAACCTAAGGAGGAAAAAATCAAACACAATATCCTCTTGGATTCAAAGTTTCAGAGACTGAAGTATATTTAAGAAACACAGTCATAACAACACAATGATCAAACATACATCACGATGCGTATACAACAAGTCGTATAGATCATCAATGTCCGAGCTCTTCAATGTGAGAGGGAAAAAGATAACAAAACGAACTGATTAAAATTGGTCACAATACTGTTGAAATCAAACCTTAATAACAACAACATACGACCCTCGACTGGATCCTCCATGCTCGAGTGTTCTAACATAGCTTTTACAGAGAGATGGAAAGAGGCTTACTTATATTAAATAGGAAATCTCAAATCCTATTACATAATAGATAAACAGAGCTTTTATCAAAGCTTTACAATGCAGGAGATTAGCTCAACCATCGACCATTACAAAAAATCAAAATGACTCATATATACTCAAAAAATATTAGCCACTACTAGCAAAGGTGTGATCGAGATTCTTGTCCAATGACATACGTGTCTTCTCGGTCAGACTGCGCATGTAGTCTCCTCTGTGCATGCCTTCCCCTGTTAGAAGCAAGCTCTTCTCTGCTAGTCCTTTCTGTCTTTCCATTTATGCGGTGAGATCAGGTCTCAACTGCCACCTCACTTTCATGAACTGTTTGCATTGCGATTGAAATGTGGCTTAATGCTAAGGGGGCGGTCACATGCTACTGTCGGATAGGACGCCATATAAACATGTGATTGTGGGGCCGCTCAAAGGTGGTTTGGGTTCACACTGCTTTTGAGCCCGCAATCCACCACCTTTGGCCACGTATTAATTTTTCCAAACCACAGTTTCAATTGGGGTACCACTCAATAAAATTATCACCCAAGCACGTCGTATCCCCACAATGGACTATGGTCATCGATCTTGTGATCTTGGGCGAGGATTTATGATCAATGGCTCAAATATTCCCTCGTCAGATCAATGGATCAAATCTTCCCTTTTCGAATTGACGACCAAGATATGGTTCGCGATTCAGGCTTCATAATTTTTCAAATCTTCCCTCTTTAGATCAATGGATCATATCTTCCCTTTTTGAATTGATGGTCGATATTTTCTTCGTGATTCAGGCTTCATAGTTTTTTAAAATTCAAAATTTATTTTCCCCAAGCAAATCCTCTAGAGTTAAGTATTTGACGACGCGTGGCCTCCAAAATCAAACGATTGAGATCCTCTTCGGGACTTCATCCACTTTTCTTTGGCGCTATATTTCATGCAATTTTGGACTCTCGAAATCCCGTGAGCCGTTGATCTAAACTTTGAATGGAATCTCCTCCACTGAAAAATGCTCTTGCTCTCTCACTTGATTTGAATCCATATTAGACCGCTCCAAGTGTTGCTTTGTGCTCATGGTTGAGACTTGCATCCCTTGATAACTTAATGTCATAACATTTGGCTCCACAGGGGATGGCATGTTCCTTGTGAGCTTCCAAGAACGTGCAGTTCCAGTGCCTTAGCTGTTGGGCTATGGAGTCATGCTCAAAAAACATCCTGCTAAGAAATAAAATCCGACAAGCAAACTATCCTAAAAATGAAAAAAAAACACATGGGCTCCAAGAGGAGCTTATTTATGTACATTCCTAGACTAACCGATTTTTTACACAGTGCTAGGTAAAAGCGAATTTCCACCAGAGCCAGTCAAGAAACTTCCTAACTAGAAATCCACTAACTCTGTCAGTGATCGATAACATATGATGCAACCGTGACAACAAAACGATTACATCTTTCAACCCTCCTCCCAGTGTTGAATTCAAGATGAAGCTGGGAGGCTTCAATAAATAGAGGAAATACAACTCCATGTACTCCCTTAAAGGTTCATGGAATAACTGAGGAAACCCAAAAAATGAATAACAGAAATCCTGCTTTGCTTCACAGCTGCTCACATATGGTTGGATGTCTCTGGTAAGAACAAGTGAGTGAAGGGATGATGTAGGTTGTTGATCCACTTCTGCTTTGTTCGCTCTGATAACATCTGCTAACTGATGGCAAGAAATATCCTCATGTATATCAATGGATGGATCCTCCTCTTTATCATGCTGCTTAGTGTATTCATAGTGATCAAATGTAGGATAAGCTTTTTTCTCATCACCACTAGAATATTCATAAAAAATGGGTTGCCCTTCATATCTATGATCAAACTCTAAAAAAATAATTCTATCAAGAATATAGCTGTTAAAAATATCCATTTCAGGGACAACAGTAACTATTTCTTCTGGCTGCTCATACACATGATTTTTCTCTTCAATCCTAGGTGAAAATATATCATGGGAAACCTCTTGAAGGAAAAGAGAAGAATCCTCCTCCACAACCATCTCTTCTTCTAAATCTGAGACAACAGGTGTATAAGGGGAAAAATATGATACATCCATTGCTATGCAATTATCAACGCTATTATCAATCATACCTGGAAGGCCTTCTTCATCATAAGCAAGGCTGGTCAAAACATCTGTCTCATGAACATAAATATCCTCTGCACTTACTCTTTCACTCATACCTTCACCAGATTCATCACACGAGGAAGACTCTATCATTTGCTCGATGTGGGATGCAAACTTCTTACAACATTTATCCAATATAAGATGAGACATGTAAATCTCCTTGTAATATAAATTAAAATCATAATGAGAATCCTTCAAATAATGGATACTAGCAGCAGGGAGAGATTGACACCATTCATGAGCATCTTCCTCCAAAGAAAATCTAAACATCTTGATCAAGACATCCTCGTGAACAAAATTGTACTCAAGCATGAATATATGAAAATTAAACAAGTGTTTACCAGGATGATCATGCTTACTTCCTCTGAATATTGGAAGATAATCATCCCATTCATTTATAGTAGGGACAACATTTGGAAATCTAGGAACAAAGGATAAATTAAAAGGAGAAAACCTCTGAGCCAAGATTTTTTCCATTTCAGACCAGTGGAGTCACCGATTGATTCTTTAAACATGGATTCGCCAGGTGAATGATATGTAGGCTGAATGCGATGGCCTTTGTTCACCATCAAAGACAGAATCTGATCGTGGTCATTCTCCCATGGAAATTTCCAAGTTGAGAAAGAAGCTACTAAAAGCCTTCTCGAGAAAGATTCTCTAGGTCATCTTTAGGTGTGCTAGAGATATCCACAACTGAAATAGTGGAGTGGAAACAATGGAGTCGCCAGGTGCAAGCTCCAATATTCAATGGTTTTGATATCTGATGCACCCTTAGAATCATAAGCTCTTTGTCATTCTATCCCAGGGAAATGTATTCAATTCGTTCCCTGACAACGATGCCATTAATGTTATCACTAGAAATCACTCTCTGATTGCAGAGAGAGTAAGTCGAATACCCATAAGTTTGTATGTCACAAATAATTTTAAAGAGGTCAAATGGGTGCAGATTCAAGATGATATCGCATTAACTCAAAAAACTGGACTGGTATGCACAAGAAAGTTAGGTCTTGATCAACTTCAGTCAGTAAGTTGGATTAAAGGTGAATAGAAGGAAGAATTGGTGAGGAGAATGTAGAGGTCTTCTATGGACATCAGGTCTTCCAACAGCCTAAGGAGGAAAAACTCAAACACAAGATCCTCTTGGATTCAAAGTTTCAGAGACTGAAGTATATTTAAGAAACACAGTCATAATAGCACAATGATCAAACATACATCACGATGTAGCTACAACAACTCGACTGGATCATCCATGCCCGATCTCTTCAGTGTGAGAGGGAAAAAGATAACAAAACGAACTAATTAAAACTGGTTACAATACTACTGAAATCAAACCTTCATAACAACAACATATGACCCTTGATTGGATACTCCATGCTCGAGTGTTTTAACACATCTTTTACAGAGAGATGGAAAGAGGCTGACTTATATTAAATAGGAAATCTCAAATCCTATTACATAACAGATAACTTGAGCTTTTATCAAATCTTTGCGATGTGAGAGCTTAGCTCAACCATCGACCATTACAAAAAATAAAAATAACTCCTATATACTCAAAAAATATTTTCCAATACCAGCAGATGCATGCTCGATCTTCTCGTCCAATTCCATACCTGTCTTCTCGGTCAGACTGCGCATGCCTTCCCCTGTCAGAGGCAAGATATTCTCTGCTAGTCCTTTCTGGTTTTCCATTTATGCGGTGAGACTAGGTCTCAACTGTCGCCTCACTTTCATGAACTGTCTGCATCGTGATTGAAACACGGCTTAATGCTAAGGGGGTAGCCACACACTGCTCTCAGATAGCATGCCATATAAACATGTGCTTGCGGGGCCTCTCAAAGGTGGTTTGGGTTCACACTGCTTTTGAGCCTACAATCCACCACCTTTTTCCATGTATTACTTTTTCCAAACCACAGTTTCAATTATGGGACCGCTCAAGAAAATTATCGCCCGAGCACGTCGCATCCCCACAATGGACTGTGGCCGTCGATTTTGTGATATTGGGCAAGGATTTATGATCATCCTCTCAAGTCTTCCCTCTTTAGATCAATGGATCAGATCTTCCCTTTTCGAATCGACGACTGAGATATGCTTTGTGATTCGGGCTTGAAACTTTTTCAAATTTCAAACTTTATTTTCCCCAAGAAAATCCTTCGAATTTAAGGATTTGACGACGCATGGCCTGTAGAATCGGACGATCGATATCCTCTTCAGGACTTCGACCACTTTTCTTTGGCGCTATACTTTGCATAATTTTGGACTCCCTAAATCCTGTGAGCTGCTAACCTGAACTTTGAATGGGATCTCCTCCACTGAAAACTGCTCTTGCTCGCTCGCTTGATTTGAATCCATATTAGACTGCTCCAAGTGTTGCTTTGTGATCATGTATGCGACCTGTGACCCTTGAAAACTTAGTGTGATAACAGGTTCAATAAATTCAGAAAATGTGTAAATCCTAGATTGATTATTTACCTCACCCGTAGAAACCTTGGAAATTGTTTGCATGTCATAGATATCCACTGCATCAGGTGTGAATATGAATTTCTTTCCAGTGCCGTATTTTTTCATTTGATACACTGAGAGAAGATTGATAGAAAGTTGGGGAATGTGCAACACATTCTCTAAGATTCCATTGGTGAGTTCAATCCTTCCTTTTCCGGTGACCTCGATTGGAGATTCCCCCCCCATCAAAATGGGATGACCTTTGCATGCATCCAATGAATAATATACTTCTTTTGTGGCATCCATGTGGTGTGATGTTCCTGAATCTACGATCCAAGCATCCTTTCAAGGCATGGCTATAATTGCATTTCTTGGGATTCTAATCTTATGTCTTCTTCTTCTTAGCACCCTCGGGGATGCGATCTCCAAGGTTGTCTTTGTTATAAAAACAGGACCGTGGAGCAATAAAATAAAACAAATGAAGAAACAAATAACATAAGATACACAATACAATAGAGACACAGATTTACGTGGTTCACCCAGTGTGGGCTATGTCCACTAGAGAAATTTCCAGGTCCTTCCTTTATTATTATCCAACAAATGAAGGGATACAATCTATATCAAACTCGCTATAAATTCCTCTTCTTTCTCTCATAGTCTCCTATCTCAGAATACAATATTCGCCATAATGCATAGTCGCAATACATTTCCCTCATAACAGAGGGTTTCCTTCTAGGGAAAAAAATCCTAACATAATTTCTACCGTTAGATATACGACCTTATAATGAACGGTCTAGATTTACAATCAAATTAAAATATACAAAGGGGGTAACCCCGCAGAGGAGGTAACCCCCCTCTTCACTCCCTCGCGTGGAAGAGTGTACATACTTATGGGGTGTAAATACGATTGAAAACAAAAGACCTTTGAATAAGGAAGATAATCAGGCTCCACAACCTATAGTTTTGATAAAGTATTTGAGTCATTAGATCTATCTGTTTCTGCAAACATGCAGAATCTGGATGGAATCCTTTATGGAAGTATGTGCATTTCTCTCATTTTCTTCCCTTTCCACCTTTAGATCCGGAGGCATCATTGAAGGGTTTTGAGTACCCTTCCTTCTTCAGATTTGTATGGGATTTCCTTTTGTCTTTATCTTTATATTTATGATATTGATGACCACTTCCATCTTGCACAGTAAGTGCATGCGCCTTTGGGCCTTTGATTTTTCCCATGTTGATGAGCTTGGTCTGCTCTTGTGTCAGAGATTCAATAAATTCCTCAAGAGAAGGCATCTTCTAGGTGGCTCTAGAGGTGAATATAATTGAATGGATTGTGGATACAAACATTGATAATTCAGGACCAAGTTTGGAGAGAATGGTGAGAACTATTTGTTTCTCCTCCTTAGATTTATCAACCCCACAAGCCTTGAGTTGCGATAATAAATCCTTATATTGTGTAAATAAATCTTGGAGATTGTCGAAGATTTTTGGATCCAATGTGAGAAATTCCACCTCAAGCATGTGTCCCCTCATCTCATATTTTTTTCCAAAAATCCCTTCCACGGTGGTCCAGGCTTCATTGGGGGTTTTACAGGAAGATATGTGAAAAAGGAGATCGAGAGAAATGACACTACAAAATTGTTTTGAATGCTTCATACATTCGATTTAGATATTTGGATTTTTCTATGGATGATGTTGGTTCTGTCTCTGTGTTCATGGTTAACCTGTACAATCCTCTGCTTCGAAGATGCATGATCATATTATCCTTCCATGCAAAGTAGTTGTAAGGTGTAAGAATGAATTCTTTTGAAAATTTCATTTTTTCGCTGTCTTCAATCTTCGATACCTGCAAAAATAATTTGGTGTGTATTTCCCTAGAAATCCACCGGCTCTGATACCATGTAAATGTGTTGAAACTGCATAGAACATATCTTGTTGGGAATTGATATACACAATTGCAGAGAAAATAGAAGAAAAGAGAAGAAGAGGAGAGAAAGAATGGAAGAATTCTCATTAACCAAAATGAATGAATAATAATTTACACATGATATACTCTATATAACTCAAACAATGCACATTAGAGGAGAATCTAATGCGCCATAGTGGTGTTCTAGAGTGATCTTGATGTAGGAGCATCACTCCACCTCAGCACATGCCAACTCATTAATACACGTGATGTGCATTCAAGGGAGGAGAGGTGCCACCCTCTCATTTTACCTCAAGAATTTAAGGTGAGATCCAGGAATTTAATAAGGACAAGATGGAAGGAGCGAGATTTTCCTTCACACAAGCTGGAGATAAGGTCACCATTAATAGGCTGATGGCCGAATGGATCTGCATCCGATTTGGAGCAGATTTCCATCATTGTAATTTGCCCTTTCGATAGGCATTAGTAATGGTGATTTGACACCACTAGTTTAGCTTGTGAGGGTAGCTCATTGAGACCCTCTTGTATAAATTGATGTATTGTTTCCAAGAAGAGGTTGGCCAGGTTGTAAGGAGAGAAATACAAAAAGTCAAGAATCAGTTGTAGCTCGGACTCCACCATTGTAATTTGACATTCCACCATTAATAGAAAATGACAGTTTTTCCTGTTTTACATTTCTGTGTAATGGATTTTGTGTTATGAATGTCGTTTACATGTTTGGGAATTGTAGATGAATTTCAGAAGTCGTCTGCAGGGATAGAGATACAATTTCCTATTCGAGAGTGTGTTGATTTAAGTCTGGTTCTCTAGGCTAAGTGCAAGGAGTGCACGACAGAGAGAGGAAACTCTGTAAGCCGACACAATGAGTGTGTGTTTGAACTCAGTGGAGTTAGAGGAGAAGCTTCTAGGAGGGTGTTATCACTCTGTAATTTCCTAGAG
>SNQJ01S0121878.1:4163-20320 GCA_010110895.2 Picea sitchensis | reverse complement strand
GAGACATTTTCATTTTGAATCATCTTGTACTTGAACATTTAAGTGGGGTAAAAGGAGGTTGCCTCCTCGAAGAGGCTTATTATCTGATATTATCTCTTTTTCAAGGCGTTGAGTACTTTTCCTGAGGTTTTTCTATGCTATATTGAAGTTTGGTTCTTAACAGATACACATAACCTATACAACTATTTAAATTCATGATACCAAAGGTGTCATGCCCCTACATGCCCTTCAAGTAATACATGTTGGTATGTACCAAGAGTGTCATGTTCCTACATGGACTTCAAAAATCAATTTTCAATGAGAGGATATGATGTCATGGTTTGGACTTAACCAATCCAACTCATTCACCACTGGTGAGAGACTAATGGTCACTAAGGAATAAGGATCAACATCTTATTTTGTGCCCGTCAAAATGAGCTCACAAGTGACCGAATTTGTGGCCTACCCTTACGACAACGTTTGCTAACCTATAGGAAAAAAGATTAAAACACATGTTTTTCAACCCATCACATGGCAAGGAGGCTAATAGGAAGAAATAATCAATTGATACCTCCTCTCCCTGATGGTACTCATGTCCTATCTCGTCATACAACTCTTTTCCCATGTGTAATCTTATTTGAAAAATGTTTCCCTATGTCTACACACATTTAGAAACAACATATCAAATAGAATCATCCAATGATCTCAAATAAATAATAATCAATATCATATACATGAAAATATTACATCACCCAATTCCATCCCAGGTTCACATATCTTGAATCAATCCAGAGTCCATATGCACATGTGGTTTTTCTTATTTCACTTAACAAACCATCAGTAACATCATATAGCATAATATATTTTCATTATGTTCATTTTTAATATTCCATAGTATCATGAAAATATCAAAGCATAAACCATAATAGATATGTGTTCACATCAAACAATAATCACATCAAAAATAGATCAAACATCTAGATCACATTATCGATAAATGTATCAATCAACCAACTAGTTTATTCTTGTAACCAAAATGTCTCAAATAATAACATCATATTAGTCAAATCAAATCAAATCAAAAGGAGTAACTACAGTCAAAGCTAGTTTATTCTTGTAACCAAAATGTCTCAAATAATAACATCATATTAGTCAAATAAAATCAAATCAAAAGGAGTAACTACAGTCAAAGCATATATACATGCAAAACACATTCAAAAGTGAACAACATAGTTAAGAAGAGACCATAGTTTGGTTTCCCTAATCTTGGCTCTATCATAAGGTAAATCATAAACCTAAAGAGTACGTTCATTAAATTTTGAGAGATAAATGAGTTTCAACAAATTTATCTTAATAAGAATGAATTTAAAGGAGAATTTAAGTAACCCTAGGTGGGACAACAAATCGCACCATACGGGGAACACAACAACCAATAATTCCTTTGGTTTTCATATAATTCAAAGGTGGTGAATCCTTGTTCTCCCCATTAACATGGTCTTCTTTCTTTTGTAACTGGCCGTTTTAGAAAGTATCCCACTTAAAACGAGGATCATGTTTTAAACTAGCATAGATATTTTTAATTAACTTGTATTTCCATTGGGAAAATTTGATTTGATATGCATGAAAACAAGGCCATTAGTGACAAATTTGTATCTTGACTCTATTCATATATTTATATCAATTTGGAAAAGTGTAATCAAGCTTATCTTTCCATCTCTGTGTGTTGTTCATTTACATCGAAAATATTAGCTTTCCATCAATGTGTGTTCATTTGTATCGAAAAGATTGATGGGTATATTTTTGGTAATGTTGGGAAGATTGATGGGTATATTTTTGGTAATGTTGGGAATGAATAGTTGATTGTGATGTTTCATTACTTGGGTAATTTGACTTGTCTAAGAAAAAAAATGGTAGTCATGACAATACTTCTTTTATTGTTTGAATTCATGGGTGTATGGAATTCAATAAGGTATTTAATGCAAACATTTTCTTGGTAAGTAGGAGAATTCTATTGTATCATTTGGATAGTTTTTTATTGGTATATCTTCTATGATTTTACAATGCCAACCACGTGTATGTCAAAATGATTTATTAAGTGGAATTATAAGTGGTAGGTTTGTTTGTTGGTTTGTATTGGAAGCATGTAAAAATGTTGTCTTTCTCTCTTACTCAAGGTATAATCATGATTTGTTTTTCCTGTAGACTTTCTCATGTTTCCTCAAACTTTTCTCCCTTAGAAAAGATGTCATCCTTCATATATAGGGTTGTAGGTGATTTTTGGGTAGTGTGGAACCATGTTATTCTTATATATGGTGCTAATTAATTTGTCAAGTGATTATAAATGCATGTTATTTTGTTATGGTATTGCCAACAAGGCATGTATGTGTCCACCTTTAAACACTACGTTCATGGAAAAATTTGTAAAATTAATTTTATTGTAGTGGATTGTGCTAGAAGCTATTTCTTGAACTACATTGTCAATTCACTTGCCTATGTAGAAAAGTGTGATAAGAGTGTAAAGTTTGTTTTTATAGATTTACACCTTTTCTTGTTGTAATTGTATAAGACAAGACAACTAGTTGATCAAAATCCTCATGGATCAACTAAAGAACAAGATAAATAATACTTATGTATAGGCTATAAAATAGTAGGATAGTGACTTGCAAGATTTCATACATTTTACTAGTACTAATCTTCAGTTGTTATCGACTAGTGACATATATCAATAATCAAAATACTCCACACACAAGAATACATTGCTCTAAATTATTTTTTTTCTCATTTCAATTATAACAAATATTGTACAGTTGTTCCTGAGACCGACTTGATTATTCCTCGTCTAATCGACCATAACATGTTATGGCACTAGAGGATGGGACATATTGGGGAAAAAGGTCTTCGAGCTATGTAAAGAAAATGTATGGTCGAAGGTTTCCCTGATCTTTCTTTGGAAGTCAATTTCTGTGAACATTGCATCTATGGAAAACAAAATCATGTGAGCTTTCCATCTACAACTATAAGGGAAAAACAAGTTCTAGAGTTAATATATAGTGATGTTTTGGGGCATGTAACCATTCCATCACTGGGATGATCTGTGTATTATGTCTCCTTCATAGATGATTTATCTATGAACATGAAGGTATTTATTAGGAAATAAATCTAAGGTTTTCAGTAAGTTCAAAGAGTTTAAATCTTTTGTGGAAAACCAGATAGATAAGAAGATCAAGGTGTTGAGAATTGAAACATAGGTGAATTTTGTGGTAAAGAGTTTGAGTATTTTTGCAAGCAATGTGGAATAGCATGGTAAAATACCACTCCATATACCCTCAGAGGAATGGATTTGTTGAAATAATGAACATGACATTGATGCAAAANTGAGAATTGAAACATAGGTGAATTTTGTGGTAAAGAGTTTGAGTATTTTTGCAAGCAATGTGGAATAGCATGGTAAAATACCACTCCATATACCCTCAGAGGAATGGATTTGTTGAAATAATGAACATGACATTGATGCAAAAGACGAGCATGCTCAGTGGTGTTAGGATAGCACAAGAATTCTGGGAAGAAGAAGTCGGCATTGCTCATTATCTGGTAAATAGATGTCATTCATCATCGCTAGTCAACATGACTCCACATGAGGTATGGTTTGGTAAGCAGTCTTCTCTTTCACATCTCAATTTTTTTGGATGTGATGCATTTGTGCATGTTCCCAAGGAAAAGAGGAACAAGTTGGAAAATAAGGTAGTCGAGTGTATTTTCATTGGTTACAAGGATGGAATGAAAGGATATGAGCTATAGGATCTGGTGATGAAGAAAACAATTTATAATCAAGATGTGATATTCAGGGAAGTCAGAAGTACTTCTAAGAATTAAGAGGCTCAAATGGATCAAAAAACAAAGAAAATAGTGTTTGATTTGAGGAACGAGGAACATGATTCATACGAGTCGACTGAATCGGATGAAGAGGTGGAACTACATACTCCAATTGTAAGAAGGTTTGGACGAGTAAGGAAACAAGTTGAAATTTATAGTCCACTAGATTTATGTTTTGCATTTGTGTTATATACCACTGATGATGAACCTAGGTCATTTGGGGAGGCAGTTGATGTTCTACTATATTGTCATTGATGTCAAAGGATTGATGGAAAAGGGTTGATGTAAAGTATTGTCATAGTGATGTGTGTGTATCATTGATGTATTATAAAAGAAAAGAAGTAAAAAAGGTTCATGAACAACTCAACAATATTGGATGAAATCTTGGATTGTCAGAGATCACCAAATGATAAATCATGTCTTGGATACAACAAGGAAGCAACACATTCTAAAGATATCACTTCTAAGAAGAATGAGGTAAGTCCTTCATATTAAAAAGATGGAAGCAAAGTTACAATTCAAGCACGTACACAAACAAAGGAAACCTTTAGAAGAACAGATCAAAGAAGACATCAAGAATCCATCCCTACACCTCAAAGCAAATTCAGAAGAGAGACACCTTCAAGGTGGACACCAAAACAAAGGTATGCAAATATTTTTCATGGTCATTGTTTCTCATGTAATGAATATGGTCAAAAAGATTTGGATTGTAGACATTATGCAAGGAAAAATGTTGGAAGACTCCATAACATCCTAAGATGTTGGAGATGTAATCAAGTGTGAAACATTATTGCACATTGTCACAACATGAGATGTTACAGTTGTAGTGGGTTTGGCCACAAATCCAAGGATTGTTGGAATTCAAGAAGACGGACAATGAGGATTACTTCATACTATATGGAAAGAAGAGAAAATGAAGTATGGAAGAAAGACAATGTTGAAAGGATAGAATCTCAAAAAACCAGTTATGAGAAACCATGACACTTTTAGAAGTGGATGAAGAAAAATGAACAACAAGATGTGAATGAAGGGATACAGAATGAGGAAAGCCTTACATTTTTTGAGGCATACGCAGTCTCCTATGGTAACATTCACGTATATACCTGGTATGTCTGAAGAAAAGTTGCATACGCACATGAGTGGTATGCGATGAAGTCGTGTACATGATGTAAAACCCTTAGAAAAGGGGTGTACAGATGGGTTGCAACATGGTATATGGTACATAATTGATGCTTGATGGTTGAGATACATTTCTTAGCATATGGTTTGTGGTCATTGGTTTATGATAGAGGCATATCATGAGTGATATGACTCTTGTTTTAGGCACATGGTTGGCATGTTGTATGGTTTATGATGTTATTGATGATCTTGATACACATTTGGCATATGGTTGGCATGTTGTATGGTTTATGATGTTATTTATGATATTGATACACATTCGGAACATGGTTAATAGTTGATGTACATGGTTGATGTGCATTATTGGCACATGATGTACATGGTTCATGGTTTGTTCATTATTCACTATTCATTGTTGACATATCCTTTACTTCATGGTTGATGCATGAGATAGTATGTATGATTGCAATACACTTCATGTATGGTATGGCACATTTTTAGATGGTTGATGCATGGAAAGGTCCAAGGATTTTCATAGGAAGAGCATGGTATTCTTGATTCAGTATTGTTGAGAAGTTGATCAGTGTTCCGGTAGAGCAGCAACATCCGCAGCAAAAGAAAAATACAGTGGTAGCATATTGTTCACAGTGATTACCTAGCCTGTTGTAGAAAAGACAGGGGGAGATATACCCACATGGGGAGTTATTCTTTTTTTCCCTTGATTGGTTACAGAGGTATGATTCTAGGAGGATCGATTCATCAGATGCATGAAGAGTATCCCACAAGAAAGGGGAGAAACCTCATGGATAGTTCAGTCAGGGGGAGCAGCCCCAAAGAGATATACCCTTTGTCATTAATGTCAAAAGGGGAGAGTATTCACATTAATATGGAGAGATGAACATTGATAAGGAGAGATGATCACAGAGGTAGCATGAGCATTGCCATGTCCAAGTGTTTCCATCAATTGTTGGTGTTCACATCAATGTTGGTGTTGTCATCAATTCCAAAGGGGGAGATCGTTGTACTGTGTTGTCATTGATGTCAAAGGGTTGATGTCAAGTATTTTTATAGTGATGTGCTTGTATCATTGATGTATTGGTTGTTGAATTATGTTTTCATTGATGTAATCGATGTCAAAGGGTTGATGTCAAGTGGTGTCACAGTGATGTGTTGTCATTGATGTCAAGGTTGATTTCAAAAGGAGTTATATCATTGATGTCATGTCATGGTTGATAGGAAGTACCAAATGGATGAAATCCAAAGTGGTCCCCTTATGGCACAAGCCCTCATGGGAAGACACTCTTGGATAAAGCTCTCAAAGTGGTCCCCTTATGGTGAAATCCCTCACGGGAAGATACCTTGTAAAGTCCAAATGGTTAAGTGGTTGAGTAATCCTAGTAGTGTGGTTAAGTAAACAAAGTTTGGTTGAGGAATAATGTAATGAAGATCAGTGAATTTGTAGGTGAGACTTGTTGGCACAGGGGCAGACCTAGGGTTCAATGCTACAACAACGCACCAACAAAGCCCTAACTACCGACCCTTTCGGTAACACCCGTGAAGCAGATGAAGTCTCACCCGAGGTAGAGGCAGGGATGGTTGCAAGACTCGGGTGTATGCAACCTTAGCTGGGACACAGATCTGTGATCGTACTACTTAATAAATCACTTAGCACCATCAGTTCGTCAATATACAGTCAATAACCACTTCTCTTATAAGACAGAACTTCGCAGCATTAAAATGGATCTAATGTATTTAAGCACTTATCACAAGTAAATAGGTCAGATCTGATAGATCAAGCATTGAGCATATTCATGTATATCATATCTATCATTCTACCTATTAGTAGCACTAATCATAAGCAAATATATCTTAAACATATCAGAGCACTTAGCATATAACTTATGAACACATCAAGACAAAGCACAAAGCACATAACACAGTGTTTACGTGGTTCACCCCCACCCTGGGGATACGTCCACCAACTCTTCTTCTTTATTGTCTTCAGTCAATCGGTTACAAGCACAAAGCCATCAAAAACCTTTACTCCACACAGGACAGAAGATCTGCGCAGCTCGCTAGATCCTTCTTCCTTGCACTACCAGCATTGAGCTCTCCACAATCTGCTACAAGGATCTGCACTTAGCTCTGCAAATCTCTTACAGTCATGCACAAAGCACTTTCAGATTCTACTCGCACTTAGCATGCATTCACATCACATAGATGCAATATTCTCTTCAACTACTATTAACTTAAATTGCTTATCCTTCTATTTAAACATACAAAATAGGCCTAAACATGGGTAAACCCATGGGCCGACATCCCATTCATGTTACATATTCCCAAAAACCCAAAAAGGGGCCCAAAAGGGGGGCTGAGATCCCATGATCTTCGCTTTGTCTTGCGCTCCTCCTTTGACAAGCTGTCAAAGTCTCAAAATAGGTCAACATCACTAAGAAACTCCCAAAACTTGGTCAAGGGCCAACAGGCCCCCAACACTCACCTGTGACTCATCCCCGGTCACTCTGGTCTGACCAATTCTGCCTCGAATGCCTCGATCTTAGCTCGAGTTTCTTCGACTTGTTGCTTTGTTGTGACCTCTTGTTCGGTGAACTCCTATATCACTGCATCATTCAATGGCCCTTCTAGGCGTTGTTCTGCTGTGATGACGAGTTTTTCTAGCTCTGTTCATTGGCTCTCGACCTCTGTAAACAAAAGGCATGCCTTATCTTGCATAGGTTGAAGTCGTTGAGTGACTTCCATCACTTTGATTTGAAGCATATGGATCTGCTACTGAGTTGTACGTTGTTCGTGAGGCCTCTTCATTCTCTCTACAACTGACAGGGCCTTCAATTGTGCCTGTAGTGTATCTACGTGTTGCTTCGCTTCCTGGAGCTGTGACTCCAATGTTTGTAACTCTGGGTTCTCAGTGAGGTTCTCATATGTCTGGGTGCTTCGGTTACTCAACTGCTTGTACTCCAAGGCAAGAGATTTTAATCTATTGACTGTGCTGCGGGCAGTTGCTTCTCGTTGGTCCCTTACGTCTTGAGGATTCTTGGGCACAGTGTGGAGCTCCAAGTCTGCTATGCGCTATTGGAGCTACTGGATTACTTCTTCGAGTTGAACCACCTGTTGTGGAACTCTCTCTTCGACCTTTACTTCGATGACTGTCACAAAGCGAAGTGCTCTGTGAACCATTTCCTTAACTTTGAGTTGCTCAATGAGCAACTGTTCCTTGCTTTGTTGTAACTATACTTTTTCTTCATCCCACTTCTCTTGTAGAGCTATCTTTTCCCGTTCTGCAGCACTGCATTGCTCCTCTAGGTCTTTTTGTACTTGCACTAAAGCCTGGGTGGCTTGTGTTGTCTCTTCCTGATCTTGTCGAAGGTGAGCTTTGACTGTATCAGAAATGCGGTGTAGTTGTGTTGCCTCATCACCTAGTTCTGAAGTTCCTACCGATAGAGGTGCAGTGGAAACTGCGTGGCTGGACTGTATTGCTTGTTGCACCCCTTGGAGCTCATCCTTAATCCGACTGAACACCTCCTCTTTCTTAGCTTCTTGCTTCTCTTCTATCTCCAACGAATCATTGTTCAGTTCTGCGACGATGAAGTCGAAATCGTCTGAAGTGAGGGTGGCCTCAAATTTGGTCCTGGTTGCTTTCAATTTCTTCCTTGAAGAAGGTTTCAGAGGGGAAACCTTCCTTTTCTTTGAGGGGTCCTCCTCATCTCTAGGCGTTGTAACTTCGCCTTTCTTTGGTTCAACTTCTGTGCCATCTATCTCTCCACCATCCCCTCCTTGCTCTGTTGAGATGGAAGCGGTCTTCACGGATGTGCTATCTAAATCATGGACCTCTTCAGTCTTATTTGTCTTTCTAGGTCCAGGTATATCCGTCGCATTTTTTGGACTGTCAACATCGGATATCTCTGTAGGGTCCGTTGGAACAAGGAGGTTCATCGACCATTCCTTGGTAATTTCTTCCAAGTCATCCTCCATCAACTTGTAGTACGACTGCAGCTGTTGTTTATGCTCATCAGCGCACGTTGTGATATAGATAAAATGGCAGTCTGCGCTGAATTTCATCAAAGGCATGAACCTGTGGAGAGTGTTCGGGGTTATACAAGGCACAAACTATATGGATACCTTAAATTGGTTGTAATAAGTGTGGAAGACAACATTTTATTGCCACTACTTGTTCATGTCGTTCGAGTACCATAATGTACTAAACTTCGCGGTCAGAGATTCAAATGGCTTGATGTCCAGGAAGGTCACACCTTTCGACATCTCCCATGCGATAAAAGCGATCAAGATGAGAAGCCAACTGAATTGGAACTCATATCCTTGATCATGCGCTTCCCTATAGTCCAATCCCAACTGGTTTACAAGGTACTTCACCCAATTCATTTGTAGGCCCTCTGTGCACTTTCCTTCGAGGTCGACTACAAATCCAATCACTTGGGTGGGTCGGTTCTTGCGAAATAACTTCCCTACGATCAATCGACAGGCTAGGCGCACTTCATTGCTCTGGATAGAGGCTACCTTGTAGCCTCGTTTTCCCTTATTGACATCCCCATAGGTGTATTTTATTTTCTGCGCAAGAGCGTGATCCATGGTTTTCCCAAGATAGAAATCTTCTGGGTCAGAGCCTTGCACGCTCAGCCCTGTGATCCGATTAATCAACGTTGGATCCACGGTGATACGATGATTCAACCATAAATATCCACCATGGTAGCAGGACAAAAATATCTTGACGCATGCATTCACTTCTTGGTGCCTTTCGAAGTGTGGGATCTTCATAACGTTGAGGAGGGTGGACTACGCGAGGTTTATGGTCCATGACTGGGGTACGATCTTCAAGTTCTTTCCCTTGGTTTTGGTCAGATACTTTTGTGAGGCAAGCATTTTGTACACCTTCCTATCGTTGAGGTTGAAGTCGCTAAACTTCAATACTGCAATCTTATCTTGGTTTGCACACACTGTGTGTATCCCCTTCGGGAGGTACGTAGTGACCAGTTCATATTCAAAGTCTCTGGGCACACTGTCTCGGTTTATTGTGCCGCTCAGAGGTGGTAAATAGCTAGGTAAGATGCTCGAAAATAGCTTAGAACTCTCTAAGTCATCCTTGTGCTTAGTTCACCTTTCATAGGATGGTCCATCTCCGTAAGCAATGGATGGGGACGCTTGCATTGTTTTTCTGGATGAATCCTGGATACCTTCAGACAGCGACATGGCTTTTTATGTCATCAAGTCAATCAAAACTTCTTCAGCATATTTCTCTGCAACGCTCAATGCTTCCGACATACGCACTCGGGGTGAACAATTTGTGGGGTCAGGGAACAACTTAGACATGGTAATGAGATAGAGAGTGAGAGCACAATGATCATTGTATACACTCGGCTTAGTCTATGGACTCGAATTCTCAATTAGAAAAAGTGTTCTCAGTGCATGGCGCGACGTGATAGATAGGTAACTCGACAACGGTTTTCTTACAATGGGTATGAGCCTCTATTAACTCTTGTTCGATCTGTTATGGCACGGCCCAATAGTCTGATGACGAACCTTTATTTCTTTTATGCCCGTTTGAAGCGAGAGTCGAACGGATATATCGACCCCAACGATTATATTTCTTCGTCATGGCGAAGTGCCTGATGTCGTTGTTCTAATATCCTGACAAAGCTCCAATTCTGCAAATTTTCTCTCTGTGAAGTTCCCTTGGGAACCTTCTACAACCTAGCTCTCTTCTTAGTTTGTTTCCTCACCTTCTTTCCAGTGAGCTTCGTTTCGGTAGTTCATTTTCCATTCTGATTCTTATCTTCTTTTAACATAGTTACTACACGTTGTTGAGATTCTTTCCTATGACTCAGGGGTAATACCTTTTCTTTGTCTGGGATAGGTACTTCAGTCTTTCGAGAGTCCTTTGATGTTCCTACATCTTCGACATCAAGGTCTCTAGTGTCAAATAGCTTCGATCGGTTCTCCTGTTCTTCAATCAATTGTGTGATCCTTCTAGTCATGAAATCTTTGAAGTCTTGTTTCTTCTGCTCCAAGGATTCTTATTCTTCCTTTCATCTAGCTTGAGCTCTATCAATCCAAGGTTTTCCTATTAACATGGTAAACGGGGTGTTGTCTTCAATAAACTTAATAATCTCGAAATCTTCCTTTGTCGAATTTCCATTAACATTCATAGGTATCTTATCGAGCTTCCCACATAACTTTACCAACTTTCCTCTGAATAATCCTATTCCTCCTAATGAAAGGATCATAGCAGGACTCCCTATAGCTTCCCACGTTATTTCTGTCATGATATTCACCTGTGTTTCTTCGTCTAGAATACAGTCAATGTCGAAGTCTCCTATTCTTGCTTCAATGCATTTTTTTTCTGTAAAGATGTTTGATAATCTAATATGTCGATGATCATTCAGGGTTTCGTTTATTTGCAGCAATATTTTCTCTGATTCTTTCAGGGTTTCTGCTATAGTCTTAGTTTCTGGATCTGCCTCTTGGTTTAGAGTCATTCTTTCAATCTTAGCGATCATTATAGGGAAATCCAACACTTCATGATCCATAGCCTTACAGCAAAGACAACTAGGTCTTCTTCCAAGGCATTCCTTAGCAAGATGTCCTGGTCTTATGCAACTATAACAGAGGGTCAATCCTCTCTTTATTTTAAATGATCCTCAGCCTCTCTTGTACTGCGCACTAGGATCATAGGAGCTAACCTGTAATATATTCTTTCTAGGATCCTACATCCATTTGTTAGTCCAAACATTCTTTCTATGCAATGGTATAACATATCTTTCACTAGTCTGATCAAATCTATTCATATCAAACCTTCTTTCATCTATTAATACTCTAGTTTTCAAATTAGTACAGACTCTATTAAACATACCTAGATCCATGTTCTAGAAACAAAATTTTCTACTTATGTTACTTCTACAGAGCAGAAAGATTCCAGATCTAAAATTTTTAACTATTCTTACCTTTGTCAAAGCACAGAGATTGCAGATATTACCTCTTTTAATCAGAAATTCTTACTTTTACCTTTCTTAGAGTGCCAAGCGTTTAGATCTTGCTTCTTTCCTTCAAATCTGATCTTCTTTTATTTAGATCGGGATTCTTTCTTTTAGATCCGATCTTCTTTCTTTAGCACAGAGATTTATAAGTCAAGTAGAATACTGTGCACTAGGGCACAGATCTACGCACAAAGTTTTCATAATTTCAGGATGAATCTTTGCACAAAGCTTCCTCTTTCTTAGTTCCCAACAATCATAGTTTCAGATCCTATCAACGGAACCATTTGTTGGCACAGGGGAAGACCCAAGGTTCAATGCTACAACAACGCACCAACAAATCCCTAACTATCGTCCCTTTTAGCAACACCTGCAAAGCAGATGAAGTATCATGGTGGGGGGTGGTTGCAAGACTCTCACCCGAGGTAGAGGCAGGGGTGGTTGCAAGACTCAGGTGTCTGCAACCTTAGCTGGGACACAGATCTGTGATCGTACTACTTAATAAATCACTTAGCACCATCAGTTCCTCAATATACAGTCAATAATCACTTCGCTTATAAGACAAAACTTCGCAGCATTAACACTGATCTAATGTATTTAAGCACTTATCACAAGTAAATAGGTCAGATATGGTAGATCAAGCACTGAGCATATTCATGTATATCAGATCTATCATTCTACCTATTAGTATCACTAAGCATAAGCAGATCTATCTTAAACATATCAGAGCACTTAGCATATAACTTATGAACACATCAAGACAAAACACAAAGCACATAACGCATCGTTTACGTGGTTCACCCCCGCCCTAGGACTATGTCCACCAACTCTTCTTCTTTAATGTCTTCATTCAATCGGTTACAAGCACAAATCCATCAAAAACCCTTACTCCGCACAAGACAGAAGATATGCGCAGCTCACTAGATCCTTCTTCCTTGTGCTACCAGCACTGAGCTCTCCACAATCCGCTACAAGGATCTTCACTTAGCTCTACAAATCTCTTACAGTCATGCACAAATCACTTTTAGACTCTACTCGCACTTAGCATGCATTCACATCACATAGATGCATTGTTCTCTTCAACTACTACCAACTTACATTACCTATACTTCTATTTAGACATACAAAATAGGCCTAAACATGGGTAAACCCATGGGCCGATATCCCATTCTCGTTACATATTCCCAAAAACCCAAAAAGGGGGCCGAGATCCCGTGATCTTCGCTTCGTCTTGCGCTCCTCCTTCGACTGGTTGTCGAAGTCTCAAAATAGGTCAACATGACCAAGAAACTCCCAAAACTTGGTCAATGTCAAACAAGACTATTCTAGATGGATAGTACATGTCGTGCCATTTCCAGTGATATGTGTTATGTTACATAGTTCCTCACGGTTGAGGATATATAGATTAGTGAAGTTGGAGAACCCTCATGAGTTATCTAGAATCCCCTAGAAGGTCAAAGAAGTCAAATTATTCTATAATCTCCTAGAAGAAGTTTACTAGTCAAACTGATCACAACTAGGAGTTAATCATGGGTTAAGTTGTTGCAAAAAGAAAATAATTACAAATAAATTAGTTGCAACTAGAAGTGGTGAGATTACTATTTTTGGATAAAGTGGTTGTAAGTGGACAAAGTGGTTAGAAGTGGGTTAGCCCTAAAAAAGAGAGAAAATGTCTCTTATGAAAATGATTTTTGAACATAATTGAATATCCATTTGTGAAAGGTTATTTGGGAAAGTATTATTATTAGATAAAAAATTTGGCAGAAAATTCATGGAAGAAAAATCACGACAGCAAAATCGAGGCATCAAAACCACAACAACAGAATCGCGGCAGAAAAACTGCGGCAACAAAATCGCGACAGCAGAACCGCGACAGTAAAATAGCGACAACAGAATCGCGGAAATAAAATCATGACTAGAGAAACATATCCTTAATAGATCAACAACTACAAGAAGAAAAAGGTATGGTTTTCGTATGTGTAGTGTTCAATCTGGTTGAGGGTTTGGCTTATAAATCTATTGGATGCCCTCTTAGAAGTTTAGGGCTAGTTGTAGAGTTGACATGAGGAAAATCTATTGAAGTTCAATACTGGTTCATAGTTGGTTATATTGGCATAATCTTTAATGCATGGTTGGATTCTATTTATGAGAGATATGGGATATCTTGTTTGAGGTATGTTTTGTGAGCTAGGGTTTAACTCTTCAGATGGTATTGATTGTTTAGTATTGTTGCATATATCATATTTTTTAGGGATACAATTGGTATTTTGTTGTTGGTATTTGGAATATGGTCTTCATGTTGTGTATTGATATTGTTATCATGAGCATGAGATTATATATGATTCGATAGAGGAGACAGGTTTATGTGACATGCTCTTATGACAGGTTGTGTTGTGCATAGTTGATGCACTTGTGATGGTACAAGTTGTGTGTGTGATTTATGAACATGGTTGATAATACAAGTTGATTGGTATAGATTGTGGCAGGTTATTGGTATAGGTTGGACATATTGTCTTCTTTTTACAAGTTGGGTCTTGTACTTGAGGGTTGGATTCCTCACATCTCAATTGGTGCTGAGATCTGCAAGTTGGGTCTTATATTGAGATTTGGTACTCTCTTGGAGTTGGTGCTCTTTTCATTTGGTGTTAATAAACCCTGGAGATTGTAGTCTTATGTAACAACATAATACAAAAACTTCGACATATATCTAGTGTTCTTTGTGTTCATTATGGTGATGGTTTAATGTTCTCTATTATTGATGAATGGTGTTGTTATATGCAAGTAGCTAATTGTGAATGAATAATAATATTTGAAGTGGTTGCTAACTAAGTTTCGAAAGAAGTGTAAAAAGAGCCCTACACTGATTCACCTCACCCTCTCAGTGTGTTCAGTGTGTCCAATCGTCGACTCAACAAAGGGTAGACTCTAGAAGAAGGTCACACTTGAAGAACTAGAATCATTGCATAAGAATGAGACATGGGATTTGGTCAAGCTATCTATTGGAAGGAAACACATCGGTAGAAAGTGGGTGTTCAAGAAGAAGTTGAATGCAATAGGTCAAGTCGATAATTACAAACCTCGACTGGTAGCGAAAGGGTATTCCCAAGTTGATGGAGTCAACTTCAATGATATTTTCTCTCATGTTGCAAAATTGACTACCATTAGAGTATTAATGTCTCTAGCTACAACATTTTATCTTGAGTAGAGAAAATGGATGTAAATACAACGTTCCTACATGGGGACCTAGAAGAAGAAATCTGCATGAAACAACCTAAAGGATTTGCAGTAAAGGGTGAGAAAGAGTTGGTGTGCAATATGAAGAGATTCCTTTATGTTCTAAAGAAATCACTTAGAATGTGATAATAAATTTCGACACTTACATCCTCAGACCGGGATTTGTGAGAAGTAAGGTTGATCATTGTGTGTATTCCAAGAAAGATGGCGATCATTTCATCCATGTAGTGATGTATGTCGATGGCATGTTGCTGGTTGGAAATAACATGGATGTTATAAAGGAGGTGAAGATGCATCTATCCTCCAAGTTCGATAGGAAGGATCTCATTGCCACTAAATGGGAATGGAGATTAAGAGAGACCATACAGTTAGAAAAAATTGGTTAAATCAAAGGAAGTATGTTGAAATAATCTAAAAACATTTCAACATGCAGGAGTTCAAACCGGTCAAGGTACCTATTCCTATAAGGGTAATACTTATTGTTGAATAGTTTCCAAAGACACGGGAAGAAATAGAGGAGATGCAGTTGTTCCCTATGCTGGTGTTGTTGGTAGTTGTTGGTGCAATTATATGTCCATAAATTGAAATCATTTAATATGTCAATCTAGTTTCGTAATCAATAGAGATGATGTATTGTATGTACCGATAAAAGATAATTTTCTATGTCTGTTGAGTATAGTCTATGTAAGAAAACTACTTATGAAACTAAACACGTTGTTTCACATCTTTCAAACAACACTCCACACATACAATTCAAAGTCCAGAAAGAAAAATTGATCAATAAATGTATAACTCGGAATTCTTGTTCAGGGGATAGATCTTGCTCATTATTGGCTCAGGAAACAATTTCATCCTCATGACATGAAGTGCATGAGTGATGAAATGTATCATGTCTTCCAATGAACAGAGAATGTTT
The DNA here is from genome assembly GCA_010110895.2 of Picea sitchensis. Classification (NCBI taxonomy): domain Eukaryota; kingdom Viridiplantae; phylum Streptophyta; class Pinopsida; order Pinales; family Pinaceae; genus Picea; species Picea sitchensis. Next base: position 4,195 of record SNQJ01S0121878.1, on the reverse strand, counting down.
GAACCAACAGAATTCCTTGAACTCATCAAGAA
>SNQJ01S0121877.1:0-26964 GCA_010110895.2 Picea sitchensis | reverse complement strand
ATATCCCAGGAGTGCACTGGGTGCCCTAGATCTCGTCTAGGGTCTTAGCCATCCTCCAGGAGAATGGCTCTCGCTGCTGCATGTAAATTCAACAATAGGAGACTCAAGTGCAATAATCTGACAGGTGATTTCAAAAGTCCTCCCATCTGATTATACCCCTGCATCTATCCTCGCATTTACTAAGATTATGAAATTGCTAGTGTAAAATCCTAGGAGATTAAGCACATGTTATTGTCCTTTTCTCAATAGCTATCCACCTACTTGATTTTGCTAGAAGACACCTCCATTGAAGCATATGCTAGAGCCCTACCTTTGTAGCACTCTAACACCATTGTTTCATTAAGCTTTTATTTATCTCAAGCCTGAGCTAAAGAAGAAGTAAAACCGTTAGGCCCTAGGGTTACCTACTTCCTAGTAGTCGTTTTCCTTCTAGGGTTTGATGATTGAGACCTTGGGTTACCAACACCTCAACCATCCTCCCTCTTGTCTTTAGTTCACATATTATCATTTGTTTCCTTCAAGATTGTTGCTGCAAAAGTGACTTCATTAACCCTAAAGGCACTAGTTTATACCTTACATTTGATTGATTGATGAAAACAACCCTCAAACCATCTACCTGAAGCTCTTTGCTAACTATCCCTAACCCTAGATTAGACTAACTTACTAACATTCTTGTTGCTGTTACAAAAGTAAGCTACAGCCATATATTACAGTAGTAAAAGCTCCTAAAAGCAAGTGTTAAAGTTGATTTTTACATTGCCTTCTTAGCTTCTGACAAATGCTAGCATATTGCTAATTCTAGGTTACCATTTTGGGTCATTTTGAAGCTTATTTAAGGCATATTTGTGAAGCCATTATTATATATACATTGTTGTTATAAATTTTTGTTTGCTTCATCTTATATATCAACTCATTGATTTTATTGAAAGTCCACGGTTTTATGAAGCACTAATATCAATTGTTACTTGCAAATAGTGTTTTCTTGTTGTCTTATTCTGGGCAGATACACTCAAACAAATCTTTGCTTCATCTTATTAAACCTTTGGGACTTTCTGATCAGTGTGACTTGTGAGAGGGGAAGAAATTTTCTTGATACCAATACCTTTGTCTTCTCAAACCCCCAGGTCACCGAGGACATCTCCCCTGGGCCTTCACCCTAAAGAGAAAGAGGTGTCTTATTTAGGTGACAGTGATAGGCAACCTCCTGTTACGCCAATTCACTGTTCACTTGCCTTTGGCTTTTGGGAAAGTACAAATTGTGCGATAACAAGCCCAACACTCTATTCACTTATATGTATGTCAAATCTGCACCATTTTGTATGAGGTCAAAGATCTGTTATTAATAAATCAGATCTGAGGTATTTATGGCTATTTCTTGTGTTGTTGATCTTGCATCTCGTTGAGTACTTTCCATTGCTATATCATCTTTGATTATTGGCTGCAAACACACATTAAACCCTCATATTAAACCCTAGCGCAACTCATGAGACATAAATCGGGAAAGTGTTTGACGAAATGCCAGAACCAGAAAACCCATAAAAATCAATGAAAACGCAATGTTCCTGGCATATTGGGTTGGGAACATTATAGTGGTATCAGAGCGAAGATTCCTCCCAGCCTAAGGGGTCTTCCATAAGGAGAGATGAATATTTTGGACTTTGCTAGAGGGATTGTTGAGTGTGAGAGGGAATATCAAACCCTCAATGAGATTCTCAGGAAGCTAATAACATTCCAACAGTTTGTGTCCATAAAAAATCCTAGTTGGAGCAAAGATGAGGTTACACATTGGGTCGGCGTAGGAGAGGAAAACAAAGCTAGAGCAGCTAGATGGAGGGAAGCATAGATTAACCCTACACCCGTTAGGAGCAGGGAACATTGCTACAGTTGCAAAGAGCCTTGGGAGCCAGACCACAGATGCAGGGGTAAAGGGAAGGTGCACATTGTTGAAGTGCACTATGACAGTGAGGATGAGGAGTTGCAGGAGGATGCAACCATAGATGCCTATTTAGAGCAGTCCGAGGAGGCTAGTGACTCTTGCGCATTTGAGGGACAGTTGGATGAACAGGATGATAGCACATGTTCTTTATATTTCCCATCAGGCAGTGTTGAGGATTCAACACTTCAGCACAGTGGTGACACGTGTGAGGATTCACATGTGTTAACCCTGAGATATGATGAGACTAGGAGGTCGGATGACCTACCCTTGGGTGTAGGCATAGATTTCAAGGAGTCATGAGTGGAGGAGGATGAGCTTTCTATGATGATCGTTGTTGTCGTCCTTATACACACTTGCAAACGTGAGCTAAGTCTGGCTCACTTTGTGTGTCCTTGGAGGCACAATGCCTAGGTTCACAGCCCACGCTGTCACTTTGACCGGAACCTCTTCCGTCTAGGCTTACTCCTAGGGAAGCCAAAGGGGGTAGACCTTAGTTACTAGATGCGTTAGAGTTAGGTTCTAGGAGTTAATTTTAATTTGTTAAGGTTAGAGGGGATCTATTCCTAAGATGCTAAGGCAACCATGCAAGATGCAAGGGTTAGCATGAAAAGCAAACATTTTCCCTAGGTCAACTAAGACTAGTGCCTAAAGATTAGGCAAGGGGTCAACTATGTTCAAGGGTGGTTCTTTACAAAAGATTACAAATTACTTACAATTTTACAAAAGAATAAATGAATATCATATACAATTACTTACAAGATTTACTATTTAAAGAATGATAGATTACACAACAAGCTAACCAATCATCTATTTGTGTTTGTGCGGGATATCAAAGCATTAAAGCATCATATCAACAATTCATCACAATTATGAGATCATCATCAATACATCATCATGAGCAATATCAACAACAATTTAAGAAGATTTAGAAGGCTTAGCACAAGTGTTCTTAACAACAATTTAAGAAGATTTAGAAGGCTTAGCACAAGTGTTGTTAAAATTATCACAAATTATCCACACTCTTAATTATTAAAACCCCTAAGTATTCTATTAGGTTTGGTCCATGGTTTAATTATTAGGCTTTCTTTAAGATTTATCAAAGTTTTAATTAGCTTTCACCAAGCCTCCTCCCTCCTATTGCCAAATAACCTACTGACACTCAAGATAGTATGGCAACGAGTCCAACCCTAGCTGTCACAGTCATCCCTAAGCATTGAGTTTTTACGAAAAATACACTCCTTCGTGCCGTGAGACTATCCCTGGCCTATCACTTTCTGTTGCCCTCCTCAATCCCCACTTTAGATGGTGAAGATGGTGGTTGTTATCGCACGGTTTGTAGCAAGGGTTTAGGCGTACTTTGGACAAGGCTTCAGTAACCCATGCACTGTGAGCTTCCCACCCACCCGCCACCCTCGATGGGGGCTCTTTCTCATTTAGAATATGATTCCAAAGGACATTCCTAAGCAAATCAAGCTAATGAAGGGCTAAAGGTAATGGACCAAGTCAAAGAATCCCTTTCACAAATTACAGCCAATGATGAGATAGTCAAAAAAAGATATTCCACTGATAAGGGCACATGTTTGTGAGACAAGACAAATAAACTAGAAAAAATGTGCTTGGTAAAGTGTGTTAATACTTCATAATATCAATGACTATCCCTTAATATGAGTAATGATCAAATGCTATTATTGGATCAAGTCAACATTTGCCAGCAATAACACCAATATCACTCTTCAATAAAGCATAAGAGATAATAAGCATTCAATGTTCACAATTAAACCTTTGTATTATATGTCAATGCAATAAATATCTCTTATTAACTCAATATATAATGTTGCTACGCCACTATATTGTTGCCGTAAGTAGTTACCAAGCATTACCTCCTGATAGTCAAAATGATGACAAAGAGTAGAACGCTTTCTCCAATAAGCTTATAAATGCAATTAATAACTCAATGCCTATCAAAGGAGGTGAGAGAAGTCACAATGTTGCATGCCAAGCAAGAGATCTAAAAGGTGTGATCGCCACCTATATAAGTTTGTTGTGCCACGCTAATGCTGCCTAACAATGTTTCAATTTGAAAGGGAAAGAGCACAACGCTTTACCAAAATGCTTTCAAATGTAATCAATAGCTCAAACCAATCAAAAGAAGGTGACAAAGTCAAAACGCTTATGTCAAACAAGAGATCAAGCAAGGTACACTACCGTATGAATTCTGTTGCGCTTTAGGGTTAGCTAGCCAAGAAGTGGACGCTTTGACAAATCAACCAACGAAAAGTCTTAAAACCTCTATGGCTAAGTGATGAGATGATAGGGCCGCACCTTTCTATCAAAGCACAAATTTAAAATCAGCAAAACGTCATCTCATTAGGGTTAGTAAAGAAAGCTAGGGTTAGATGCTAGGTTATTAGGGTTTCAATTTTGAGAGTGTTTGAAAGAGTTTAAGGCATAAACAAGCTCTCAAGAATACTTCTAGACTAGTGCCTTGGATTAATGGAGTCAAAATGAGGTGAGACTAATAGTTTGGAAGGCTTAAACTCAAAGAAAAGAGGATTAGGGTTTGATGGTGTTGCTATGGCAAGGCTGCCAACAAACCAAAACCCTAAGGAGAAAAAAGGCTTACCTAGGTGTAGCTAAGGCTAGGCCTAGAGCTTCTTTCCTTGAGACTTCTTTGGCAAAACGGCTAGCTTACAGTATATCAAATCTAGGCTGAAAAGTTGCTTCATACAAGGCTTTTCAAAACCCTAGAAGTAAACCTTAGGTGTAAACTAAATTTAGCCTAGGGACGCTTCTTTCTTCAATTCCCAGAAGTTTAAACTAACTCAAGATAAGAGGGAATCTTAGTAGCTAATGGCTAGGCCAAAACTCTTCAAATCAAAATGGCTATGTTTTATTCATGTAGGGACATGAAGCCACAACCACTTGTGTGTGTTGGCTCTAGGGTTTCAAGGGATTAAGCAAATGACAACAAGATAATAATTAATGCAAGATGTTAACCAGCAACCATTCGCTCAAGAAGTTTTGATGAAAAAAAAAACACTTACAAGACTGTTAGAAGAAGCATAATCCATATCCTAGTTGTAAACCTTCCACGAATAAAAGCAGCAATTCACTTGCCAAACAATACCTCTCTTCCAAGAAGTTGCGCCTCACCCCAAGAGAGAAGAAAACCAAGACAAAAGACTAGAAATGTAATCTCTCCAAGAGAGCAAGTTATGTTATGATAAAATGAAGAGGCAACGCCTTCATTTATATGATCTCATGACCTTTAAATTATAAAAATAGGTCAACAAAAACAGCCGACAAGGTCGACATTATTAATATTCAATTATTTGCCACTTTACATGCTAAAATGCCAAAAATGAGCTAATAATGGAGACGCCGGGCCCCCCTATAGAGACGCTATCTTCGTGGCATAATCAGCATCCCACATGCTAGACGTTGGCCCCTTTGGGGATTTTGCAACCTGCTATGTGCCCAAGGCCCAAAGATTAATCGCCATCTCGCCCAAAAGTTAAGCCCAACTAGTCCTCCGGGTGGCCCAACCATCTAGGTCAACGTTCCATCTGCAAGGGCTCGATCCCCATGGGTCAAATCACTACCAAAAAGTCCTGATGAGGGCATCCCTCTTCATCTCGCAGGTAAGGGCTCGCCACACAACTCGCCCCGCCTTCCTGCCATCCCAAAGAACTACCCGATGGGCTCTTCACCCATGGAGGTCCGAAGAATCATCTCCCCCATGTGCACCGACCCGTACCGCCCATCTGCATTATCCTCGCATATCAAAGACTACTCTCGTAAGCCCATCACCCTAGACATCATAGCAATGTAAATTCATATTCATCATTAAATTCATCGAACATATGCATGGTCCCTTAACAAATCATCCGATAGCTCTAAGACATTACACGTAATCTAATTATACAAGGCTAAGGCAACCAACAAGCATTCACCTATTACTAATACTCACAGGAAATGGAGAGTCCCCCAAAAGATCATTCAAGCCATGTAATGTGGTGATATGGTTTTAGGGGATGTCCAGTCATAGCTCCACTAAGGGGTCGGTGTTGTCTGTGGGTGCCTTTGTAGGTGTTTAGTTGTACCCGCCATGATGCATTTTTTCCAAGCCCCATTGCCTTATCTTCTTTATTTGCATTTTACCACAAGCCTTGACAAAGAGGACACCGCCTATTTGCGGCCGAAATTTACTGCTACCCATCAGTATCTGCGTAAATGAGAGGGTTGGCTCGCGGATGAGACCCCTTCCTTTGGCCATGCAAAACGCTAGTCACTGCCCGGGTTTGGTGACCAAATAGTGGCAATGTCATACCGGGCTAAATACTTATGGACATAATGGGTCGTATTCTCGCGATGAGACCTCCAATCCTCTTTGTTAGGTCTTGCATTTATTTATTTCATTTTCTTAGGGTCCCTTAGTTTCTATCGAGAGGCTTTTTATTGTTCTCTCGATCCTCATGTAAGCATCTCTAGGTTTTATTTTCCTATGGCTTTTATCTTTTACCGCTTACCTCTGGCTCCTTTTGCAGGTGAAGCCCCTTTTTCACACAAGACAAGATGTACCTCGGAAGGTCATCCTAATGGCTGCACTTAGGGAAATGGGATGGATGAGCAGGTATAAGATGAAAAAAGTGATAATATGGTGGGAGCGGACGATGGCTCTGCAAACCCCCCTTGGTGGCTAACCAAAACCCATGAATACCGGCTTGCTAAGTTGCCCCATCAATCACCCCAACAATGGTTAAGAGGATTAGTGTAAGATCCAAGCAGTCATCCGAAATGAAAGGAACTTAATGCATACATAAGAAGGTTATAATGATCAAATAGGACACATACCATGATACCTCGGACCAATTACCTCATGGAGCAAGAGTCCTCTCCGATGCAAGCCCAGACCGGTAGTGATGGAGGCTGGTACTGCTGACAGGACAAAGCTGGCTGAGAAAAAGAAAGATGGGCCCTCCAGGGCCATGCTCAAGTCGCTCCTGCTCTCAGTACTCCATGTCTAGGACCATGTGGGCCTCGAGACATGATCTCCTAGTTATCCCTAGATATCAGGGATAACAGTGGTCTAAGGTACCCTAAAGTAGTCTATTAAGTATATAAGTTGATTAGGTAGACTTTTAGGTGGTTATTAGAGTGTTTAGAAGATTTTAAAGCACGTTTTAGGTGCAATTTAGTGAAATGGCCAAAACTGTTATTAGCTTTATTAGTGTGTTGTCTTAAGCTTAAACAATTGAGTATATCAACACATGTAAAGCAAATAAAGAGATGGCTGAAAAATAAAGATTATCACATGCACAACAAGAGCTTGCTATGAGACAAGAGATCTATGGCAAGAACAACTTGCCTTAAAGAGATAAAAGAAAATTTAAAGTGTTTGCCTACTTAACCATTCAACATTCAAGCCCAAGTAAATGGCTTCCAATAGATATAAGCAATAAACCAATGAACCAATTACTTGTTAAGCACTTTAGAGATTTGAAGCATTAAGATCTAAACCATGTGCATACTAAAGGATAACAAGCTTGAAATGAAACTAAGCAAGATCTAGTTAGAGTATTTGAGAGTGTTGCCCAATAGGCTTAAGACAATGATATAGATCTAGAACATAAGCATTTAAAACATATTAAACCATAGATCACATCACATCATATCATCAAGTATTAACACTTAGCCTTACCTATTTGGGGTATTCCTCTCACAACTAGGTAGGTGATTAGGTTAGATTTGCTTACTTAGGTTAAGTTCTTTAAGATTTTAGCAATTAGGGAAAACCATGAAAGAAGAGCAAGAGAGATAAACTAGGCTACAATCTAAGCTACTAAACCAGCAAGAAAACCCTACGGCCTAGGTTGGGGAGGTGCCCTCACCTCCAAAACCTCACGGCCAAGCTAAGAAAGGCTCAAAAAAAAAAAAAAACTTAGATCTAACCCACGTCCTACCTATCCCAAAGCTCACAAATGGGAGGAGGCCATACCACTTCTCCTCCTACACCATGAGCTTCAACAAACAAGCAAAAAAGGAGAAAAAGAGTACAAGAATGCTATAAAATGAAAAGGGGGAGTTGAGATATAGCTACCAAATCCACAAAAGGGTCTTCTAGTGTTGTGTGCCTCTCTTTTGGGCAGCCCAAAACTCTCAACCAGATCTGATATACCTGCAAAATCAGCAAGCTTTGCTTGCTAGAATGGCTACACACAACCAAAAAGAAGTTAAGGAAAACCCTTGCCTTTTTAGGGCAAGAACTTTCCACAATAAAAATAGATGTATTTGATTAATTTGACCTACTTAAACAATCATATGCTAGCTGAAAATGGAATGAGTGAACAACAATAATAGAAGAGGAGCAATAGAGTTAGAGAAATGGAGTATGTGAGAGCTTCAAGTGACCCTTCTCCTTGAAGGAGTTCCCAATGAAACCCTAGAGATAAACCTGCAAGATCCCTTCAAACAACATGCATACAATAGACAATATGTTGATGTATTGAAACAAAATAACACTTCTATTTTATTTAACACATCAAGATATATAAACCCAATAGGCATACGCCCTATTAGATCTACTTAGATAACACTTTACCTAAGATCTAGTGTTGCAAGCATCTAAAAATACCATTACAATGTTACCTCCCATGCATAAGAAAAAGAAGCATATGCCTTAGTCTTCTTGTTGTCCTCCAAAGTTTCTCCAAGATTTGTATTACTCAAGAAAAATGGTTTTGGAGAGAAAATACTCCAAAACCCTAGAGCATAGAATGGAAATGAAATGAAATGAATGACTAGAGAGAGAGAGAGAGTTGAAAATCAAGTAGCATAACAATAGCTCAAGATATGGTGAGTTGGGAGTGAGAAATGAGATCTATTTATGCTTGGAGAGGCAAACCTACCTCTCTTGGATCTATGCTAAGTGTCCACCACCAAGCAAATGAGTAGATCTCAAGGCTAGGGCGCACCTCCTAGGGTTTGTACAATAGATCTATGGTGTAGAAAAAAAGAAAAATAGCTTGGATAGATCCAAGGGCATGTAGGAGGCATGGGATTTGTGCCAAGGCAAATGAAGAGGCTCAAATAATTCTTTAAAAATTATTTGTGGAATTTCTAGAAGAGGGAGGGCGCACTTCTCTTGGAGGGCGCACCACTTGGGATGAGGGAAAGGTAATGAGAGGTGAGAGATGAGTGAGGTGGGTTGGGATCACACAAAACTCATGAGGGAGCTTGTGGGATCCGTGCTAGGGCAAGAGAAAGAGCCTCAACAATAAAAAACGAATTTTCCATTGGAGAGACACAAAGGGGGGCGTAAATCTCTTGGAGAGCGCTCCACAAGGTCAAAAATTAACCCAAATGCAAGGATGGGTGAGGTGGAGTGAGTGGGGTTAAACAAGGTTGAAAAAGGTTGGGAGGCTAAGGTTATGCTTAGGGGGTCTCTCTCTAACCATCATTTAAACATTTCACATCATCTAACTCATTATTTCAATTTTTACATTTTGCCATGTTTGAACTTTAGCAATTAAAATTGTTGTTTTAGACTGACTGACACTCCGGGCGGACTAACCCATGGCTAAAGTTGTCCGACTGAGTTGAAACTTGGTCCATGGATGTAGGTGGTGCTATTCCATTTCTTTTGAGCACAAATACCCCTATCAAAAGTCCAAGGATCCAGTTTTTACAATTATTGCTCAAAAATAATTAAACCTCCAAACATAGGAAAATTTAATTAAAAATTAATTAATTAAGAAAAACTAACCTAGACTCGACGGAATTCCGCGAAACTTTCTAAGATGTCTTGCATGGTCATTTACAATGATTTCCCTATATAGTTACCAAAACATAAGTCCACTAGAACGTCGTTCACCACTTTGGAGGACTTATTGCAAGTGTGAGGGAAAAACTCAAAGGAAATCAATAAGGCTAAAAAGCCCAACTGATAACTTGAGGATAAAAAACCCTCGGTGAAAGGAACTCTCCCAGTGAACCGATCCCAAGGTAACTGACCTAGACATGACTCATGCAGACCTATTACATTATTAACCCATTGAGGGGTGCGGAAATTCCAAGTACAAAAATAAGTGTTGGGCCAAACACTGCCATGTAGAACCAAAGTCTTCAACAACATGGCATCTGACGATGCATCTCTTCATGGCACATGAGTTGACCACCAGTGCTAAATGGGCGGTCAACAATCGTGACACGTTTGTCATCTTCTCAGACACCTGTGATAGCCACAACACATGAGGATATCAGTGGCATCTATGATATGGTGGAGAAGCCTTGTGTGAGGGTTGCACACCAGGGACATATGGATCCACAGACCCAGGGGGAGAGACATGACTTGGAGACAGTTGACCTCACACATACATATCAGTACAAGGAGAGTGTCATTTTTTTTGGAGATTTCATCGTTAGATCAGGATATGGAGACTGACAGTTTGATGGGACACTTCCAGGATCGGTCTGCAGTGATGAGGATGCACTCCTTATTGGTCAGGATGACCATAGCACGTGTATGGACACATCTATATGGGACCCAGGCGCACATGATAGTTGCAGGGTGAGTGCACAGGAGGATATAGCTTCCCATACAGGATACAGTGTGATTCGGATAGGGGTAGCAGTTGGTGATGGTGTGCAGTGGCATACAGGAGGACCCAGTAGCACAGTGGACAGTGGGCAATTCAGTCCCTTATATTTTGCGGAGAGTGTTGTTAGGGATCCCATGGTTGACACTAGCGATGAGGGGCGTGAGGTAGCACCTCAGCGGGACTGTGATCAGGAGTCACGATACTTGACAAGACAGTTGAGAGTCAGTGAGGACATGATCATGGCAGCCACTAGGCACATTGATGACACATGCATTGGTGGCAGATTATTGTTGGAGGGCATCAATAGCACATGATAGTTCAGATGGGGGATTTGCCATGAATGAATTTCATACTCTCAAGGAGAGGGTGACTATGATGAGGGTCGACTACCAGCAGTTGTTAAGGGACAGAGATTACCTATTGGAGGTTGGCGAGATGTATCACAGGGCCCTGAGGGAGGAGGAGTTGGTGGTGGACCGACTCACTCATGAGTTGGTGAGCGCACGAGGACTCTTGAAAGGCACACACGTTGCCCTTCAAGGACCGGACTCCATATTGGAGGAGTTTCTTGAGGAGACTGGTCAGAAATACACCATATCTATCTCAGCAGAGAGTCAAATATATTCCTCAGTTACATTGTTGGAGGATGTCCGAGTGTCACATGGGCCACCATTCATGGGTAGTTCTGAGACAATCGATCATACACATACACATGAGAATTCCAGAGCCAGGGGAAGTTACGAAGACACTTTCATTTGTGTTCTAGGATTGGTTGATATCCACACAGAGGATGATCCGATAGTACACCTTGGACATATGATGATGAGGGAGATGTACAGTGCGATTCAGGGCGATGCATTGGATTGCAGGGAGGAAACACTTAGTGGAGCATGGAAATTCCTCTCCTTTGCAACAACACATAGTTATGAGAGATCACCTTCACAGTAGCAGCAACTATAGGGGTGATGATGGTTGGAGAGTGATTGACCAACATTTTGTGGAGTTACCCTCGGTTGTACCTGATGATGGGGGTTCAGTGATGACTACATGCAAGTATTTACCATGGGTACCGGTGGACGAGATTTTGGTTGAATCCTTGGGATTGACCAAAGCATATGATACTTTCCAGTCCTACAGTCGCTTACAGATGTTTCTGTTATCTTTTCCCGATACTTTCATCATTGACAGCAGCATAGGGGGAGATAGACAGTGGTAGGGGACATGGAGAGTTAATAGGCCGGGACCACCTGACAGGAGTGCTTTTATTGCATACGGCAGGATAGGGGTGGATCATCAGAGACAAACAGTTGAGACCTTGGGTGTGATGGTGAGCATCTTAGGCCATGGGACAGCAGATATCTCAGAGGGCGACACAGATTCAGATTCTCATGAGGATGAGCATGGAGGGCTTCCAACAGTTATCGGTATGACACATGAGTAGTTACTGGGGATTGGAAGTGATGAACTTCCAATTTTTCCATGGGATCCGGGAGTCCATTTGGCTAGTAGGTTGTTCACCTTATGATGGCCCAGGTTGCACCAGAGAGAAACATACTTCACTATTGGATGATTTTGAGAGGGCTTGTCCTATGAGGTGAGACATGTTCTCCCAATTGATACGCACGGTTGAGTATGAAGATTGTTGGGCAGATGTTTTTCCACAAAGATACCTTTACAGGTTCAACTTCTTGACAGCAGGTCCACTTTCACAGATATTTCAGCAATAGGATCCAGGAGTGGGGGATCCAATATGTATACTGTGAGCAAGCAGTCATGATCAGAGTAGTCTAGCGTCATCATGGTGATCTTGGGCAGAGACTAGCATGGGACCGAGGGATGAGCATTTCATTGACTGATGGAGGCGAGTGCATCCTTGCAGAGGAAAGTTGCTTTGACTTTCCATTGAGCTTTAGTATTGAGGGGAGCATGTCACTTGAGGGTGATTCATTGAGGTCTTGTAGTACCTCACTATGGCAGCAGCATGTTCAGTTGGTGGAGACCGTGTTGGTCTTGGTATGGACTTGGAGGATAGACTCATTCCGGGTTCAGGCCATGTGTCATTTGCAGGAGACTCATGGTGTTGTTATGTTACAGGATTATGCCTCACAGGGTATTGCAGTTCATGTTTTGATATGGGATCCAAGGGGTAGAGTGCTTGATAGTTCAACTTTGGATGGAGCCTACTTTGTGTCCCACGGGTGGACATGGGACCCCGGTATTATATGTGGATTGATTCAATTATTGCTTGAGGACAAGCAATATTCTAGCAAGGAGGATTGTAATGTCCCCACTTTGGGACATCATTATATTATAGAGTGTTATATTGACCAGAATAGCCAGATGGAGGTGATAGCGAGTACAGGAGCTATTGAGGAGTTTTATTGGGCCCGACTTGCATCGCTCATCTTATTTCATCATCATGATCCATTCCATACATCTTGGCTTTGGTTCCGTTGCATTCCGACGATTTTAGTAATTTTGAGTCATTATGGGCTATATGTTAATTAAATTCACTAAGAAGGTCATATTGGGCATAATACTTGGAGGAACCTCTTAGTGTAACAGCTCATCGGAATCGGGAGGAATAGCACTACAGGATAGGATGATGAGAAGTGACTTTCAGTGGCTCGAGAAGCCATAAGGAGCGATAAATCACTTTTAGAGGCAAAATGATTAATTAATTAATTAAAGTGATTTAATTAATTAATAATAAAATAAAGTAAAAGTCACTTGGAGAGACAAGGTGAACAAGGAGGATAAAAGAGAGATAGGGGCCTCTATTCTCTCATGATGTTGTTTATCAGTTTGATATCTGGATTCTTGCTAGTGAGCCCATGCACTTGGGGGTTTTGAGGGTTTTGACTTAACAAACCCTAGAGATCAGCTCGGTGGTGAAAGATCCCACCCAACCTAGTCCAAGCTTGGTCACGAAAGTGAAATATTCCTCCCTCACCATTCTACATTAGATCTATTTAGTCACAAGGGGATTCTACATCAGCTACAAGTACAAAGAGAGAAGGGGTGCGCAGCTACAGGGGGTTTCCAGCAGGAGGGCGCACCATCTTGAGAGGAGTAGCTCTATTTAGAAAGAGGAGGAGGATTCTGGAAAAAGGAGCTTCTGGGTATTTTTGGTATGGCCCATGGCGCCTTCTTTAGCCTCTTTCGAAGTGTTTTTCTCTGTCAGATTATTTATTGGAGCTTGGGATGAGCTAGAGAAGAGGAAGGCGCACTGCAGATTGTAGATTCAGTCTTTTGGTGGGTCAGTTCTTTGTCTTTCAGCCTGAGACTTTGCCAGGAGGTTTCTCTTGTCCCGATATATAGTTTGGCATCTTCCTCAAGGGATTTGGAGGTTATATTCTTGGAGGCCGAATTGTTGGCTTGGTTCAGCTCGGAGGGCGCATCTGTTATTGGAGATATTGTGGTTCGGGGATCTTTCGGATGAGCTACTGCTTTGAGATTGCTCATACCTTCTTGCCATCACCTGATCTATCTTCTTACAGAGTTTTGCAAAGATTTGGGGCCATCAGAGAGGAGGTCGTACCTTCCTTGGACCATTCTAGTTAGGAAATGTGCATTGTGCTAGAGAGGGCATCACCTACAACAGAGGATATCCATTGGTCTTCAGTGTTACTTAGTGTTCAACTTGTAGAGGCTTTTGGAATCCTATATCTTCTTCTATATTGTATCTTGGAGGCTTTATCAACCCAACACTCTATTCACTTATATGTATGCCAGATCTGCACCATTTTGTATGAGGTCAAAGATCTATTATTAATAAATCAGATCTGAGGTATTTATGGCTATTTCTTGTGTTGTTGATCTTGCATCTCATTGAGTACTTTCCATTGCTATATCTTCTTTGATTATTGGCTGCAAACACACATTAAACCCTCATATTAAACCCTAGCGCAACTCATGAGACATAAATCTGCAAAGTGTTTGACGAAATGCCACAACCAGAAAACCCATAAAAATCAATGAAAAACGCAATGTTCCTAGCATATTGGGTTTGGAACATTACACTTGAGAACCCAACTCAAGAATACAAAGATGCAAAAAGGAGAAACAGTTCAAGACTATTTCTCTAGGGTTTCTCAATTCAAGGAATAGTTAGAGGCAATTGGAGACAACTTAGATGAAGATGAATTTGTGATAACAACTCTTAATGCTCTCACAAGACCTTGGGATGCCTTCATCCAAACTATTTGTGCAAGAAAAGAGAAACTCCAATTTGACAGTTTATGGGAAGAATGTGTTCAAGAAGAAGCAAGACTAGCCAACCATGAAGCCGTCCTATTAAGAGATAAAGATCAAGCCCTAGATGCTCATGCTAAGGGTAGAAAGGGAAAGTCTCATTTTCAAAAGCAGACCCACTTTCATAAAGAGTCTTACTCTCCAAAGAGATTCCAGAAATATCACAAGGGACAAAGAAGGCAAAAAGATTTATCCTCCTACCAGTGTTATCATTGTGATAAGATGCGACACATTGCTAAGAATTGTCCTGCCATAAGGGAAGAATACAAGAAGAGAAATAACAAAAGACATCAGGCCCATGTAGCTGAATATGCTGAGCCACCCTACAAGTTAGCTAAAGAAGAGATTGAAGAATATATTTTGTTTTTCGCTCTCTCAGGATTTGTGACACCTGGAGAGGATACTTGGTTCATAGATAGTGGTGCCTCTAAGCACATGACAGGTCAGAAGAACACTCTCTCCAACCTTAAAGAAAAGGACTCCCCACAGAAAGTTTCACTTTGAGATGATTATCAGTACCCTATCAAAGAAATGGGAGAAGCCACCTACAAACTTGATTTAGGAACTTCGATCAAAATGAAGGATGTACTCTATGTACCAGGTTTAAAACAGAACTTACTTTCTATTTCAGCCCTAGATAAGAAAGGTTTCAGGGTTGCATTCATAGATGGTAAAGTTCTTATGTGGTCTAAAGGAAAAACTATAGAAGATGCAGTTGTTATTGGAATAGAAGAAGGTGGTTTCTACAAGTTAAAGGGTCACTCAGATGTAGCTTTTACTCACTCTACTGAAATTCCTTTTGACTCACTCAGATGTAAGCAAGGTAGTTACAACTTTACCAAAACTAAAGGTTGATCATGATGGTGTATGCATGGGATGTGCACAAGGAAAGAACATAAAGAATCATTTTCCAAAGAGTGACAGTAAAGCAAAAGGAATTATGGAACTTGTCCACTCAGATGTATGCGGCCCAATGCCATCAACCTCTCTAAGCAGGTATGTATACTATGTATCTTTTGTTGATGATTTACTCTCGTAAGACTTGGGTTTATTTCTTGAAGTCAAAAGATGAAGTACTTGGAAAGTTCAAGGAATTCAAAGCCTTGGTAGAAAATCTCTCCGAAAGGAAAATCAAGATACTCAGGTCAGACAATGGAGGAGAGTACACTCCAAATGAAATTGGAAGCTTTTGCAGAGATGTCGAGATTAAGAGGGAGCTCACCACTCCTTATAACCCTCAACAAAATGGTGTAGCAGAAAGAAAGAATAGAATGATTATGGAAGCACTAAAGACTATGATTCACAATCAAGATCTTCCAATGCACTTATGGGTTGAAGAAGCAAGAACAACAGTGTATTTTCAAAACAAATTATTCCATAGTGCACTTGGATTCAAAAATCCTGAAGAAATGTTCACCAGAAAGAGGCCAGAAGTAAGCCATCTCAGAATATTTGGTTGTCCAGTATTTGTACGCATTCCAAAAGAAAAGAGAACTAAGTTGGATCCTTCAGGAAAGAAGAGAATATTTGTTGGATATTGTGAGGTCTCTAAGGCCATCAGAATTTACATACCAGGTTACCATCATATTGAGATCAACAGAGATGTAACCTTTGATGAAGATGTGGCACTCAAAAGATCAAGGAAATGCCAACTTGAAGAAGTATATGAAGAAGAACTTGTAGCTCCCAGAGTTGCATAACCCGTGAAGGAAGTTACAGTTATCCCTGATGATGAGATTCCAGAAGATCATGATATGATAGAATCTCAAGAACCTTCCTGTATGACGATCTCTCACAAGAGACAGTTGACTTGGGCAAAATAACTTATTCAAGATGCAGAGAACTATGGTGCCCCAGAAGGGACCATGAGACAAAGTAAGAAGCCTAAGCCATTCTCCATCTATAAGGCCTTGCTGTGTGATCTCGTAGAGAAGGAACCTATTTGCTTTGAGGAAGTCGTTCAGAAGAAAGAATGGATGGACACCATGACAGAAGGATACCAGTCCATTATGAAGAATGATGTACAAGAAGTAGTTCCACGACCAAAGAACAAAGATGTGGTATCTTCCAAGTGGATATACAAAATAAAACATGCAGCGAACGAAAGTATTGGAAAACATAAGGCAAGATTTGTGGCTCATGGATTTTCTCAAAAGGAAGGTATTTACTATGAAGAAACATTCTCTTGTAGCAAGATACACTTCTATCAAAACCATCCTAGCTCTTGCAAACCAAATGAAGTGGAAGTTACACCAGATGGATGTGAAAACAACTTTCTTAAATGGTGTTATTAAAGAAGAAGTGTGTATAGAACAACCACAAGGGTTTGAAGTTGAAGATAGAAAGACTCATGTCTGCAGGTTGAAGAAAGCTCTGTACGGGTTGAAGCAAGCTCCTAGAGCTTGGTATGGAAGAATTGATAGTTTCCTGACAAGCTTGGGCTTTACCAAGAGTAAAGTTGATCCTAACCTATACTTCAAGGTTATGAATGATGAGCCAGTTATATTGCTACTATATGTGGATGATTTATTCTTGACAGGAGAAGAAAAGCTCATCATTGATTACAAGAAAAAGCTCGTTGCAGAGTTTGAGATGAAAGAAGTAGGCCCGATGCATTATTTCTTAGGTCTTGAAGTTTGGCAAATCCCAGAGAAAATCTTCCTTAACCAAGGGAAGTATGCAGTTGAAATACTGAAGAGATTTGACATGTTGGAATGTAAAGCCATGAACACACCCACGGAAACGAATTTGAAGCTCATGGTTGATACTTCGTCCGAGTTGGTTGTTGTTACTCTATACAAACAGATTATTGGATCGTTGATGTATCTGACAAAGACTACGCCAGATATATGCTTTGTTCTAAACACCTTGAGTCAGTATATGGTGGAGCCCAGACGTGTTCACCTTGTAGTTGCAAAGCATGTGATGAGATAACTTAAGGGTACATTGGATTATGGTCTCTATTATACTAGAGATCATGACTTCAGACTGTATGGTTATACTGATTCAAATTGGGCTGGAAGTGCTTCAGACAGAAAGAGCACTTCAGGATGTTGTTTTGGTTTGGGGTCAACCATGATTTCATGGCAAAGCAGGAAGCAATCCAATATTGCTCTCGGCATGACAGTTGTTGACAGGTCTGTTCGATGTGGAGATGGAAGCCACCGTGATTCTATGTGATAACCAGAGTTGTATAAAGATGACGGAGAACCCAATGTTCCATGATAAGTCGAAGCACATAAAGATCTGGTACCACTACATTCCTGATATGGTGCACAGGGGAGCTGTAAAGCTCCAATATATTGACACAGATGAGCAGGTTGCAGATGTGTTGACCAAGCCTCTGTCTCATGTGAAGTTTGAGTACTTCCGAGACAAGCTTGGTGTTGTCCGAAAGGACCTCCCTCGAAAGGGGGAGTGATGTTGATGATACTATGGCATCCTAACCAACAGCGGGTAGCTCCATTAGGATTTTATATCCTAGGGGATTGATCATCCCTAGGCAGATCTCGAAGGTTCGGTAAGGACGGTCTGTCAGAGTACCTGTGCATGTATATGCCATTTGTGGTCAGTAGTAGTAGCTCCGTTAGCATTTTATATCCTAAGGAATCTTATGAGTCCTGGGCAGATCCCTAAGGTTCGGTAAAGACGATCTGTCAGAGTACCACATGGTAGCTTGTTAGGATTTTATATCCTAGGGAATCTTATGATTCCTAGGCAGATCCCGAAGGTCCGGTAAGGACGGTCTGTTAGAGTATCGCAAATGTTGTTGTTGACGCACATGCCTCATTCTGTTGCCACATGTTGATGATGATGTTGTTCCAACTTCATGTTGTTGTTGATGTTGTTGTTCCAGCTTTGTGTTGTTGATGATGTTGTTCCAGCTTTGTCTTATTGATGATGATGTTGTTCCAGCTTCGTGCTATTGATGTTGATGTTTCAACTTCATGTTGATGATGATGATGATGATGATGTTGCTCCAGCTTCATGTTCTAAGTGATAATGATATTGATGATGAGAAAAACTTTTGATTATTTATAGATGTGCCAGTTAGTGTTTCAGATGTTGATGATGATGTTGCCCTCTCCTTCTCTTGATGATGTCGTATTGAGTCATGTCAGTAGAATACCCTTCTCGTTAAGGGGGAGTGTTGAAATATTGTAACTTCGAAGAATATTCTAATTATATTTGAGTTATTATTTTATAGATCAAATCCCCTTTTGTGGATTGATCAAGTTGGGTCATGTATAAGATGAAATCCCCTTTTGTGGATTGGTCAAACTGTATTTGTATAGTGGTATTTGTAAATTCCGCCCGTAGAAATTATAAAGTGGTTTTAGCCACTTCTAGGAGAAGTTGGCTCAACCAAGTGATAAGACAAAACCCTAGCGCCATCTCACACTTGTACTTATATGTGAGGTTGGTGTCTCATTTACACACACTCACTCACTCATCTAGTGCGCATATCTTGAAGGCAGTTGCAGTTGCAAGAGGAAGGAGAAGAGAGGCGCATGCTCGGTCTTGGTCTATCTTCGGTGTTTTGGTCTCAGTCTTGGCATTGTATTGGCAATCTATTATTGAGGAAGGTTTTGCTAGGTTTTCTCCCCCATCAGGGTTTCCCATGATAAAATGTTGTGTACCTTATCATTTTGTTTCTTTCAGTGATCCTCTTTATACTGTTGTTTTGGAAATGCATTGAATACTCATGTAATTTGGAAATAACCTAATAACAACAGTAAAAACTTAATAGACAATTGGATCCAACCATATGACATTGTGGAGTTATCCACAATAACAAACCCAACATATGACCCACAACTTGAGAGCGATGGGTCCATGCAGAGCATCTTCACTGAGGATGTAGAACATGAAGAAGACTCAATTGTTGGACTTGGCATTACTAACTACTGACCAGTAACCACACCCCCACACCCTAGCTAACTAGCTATTATTACTCCTACCTCTTTGCTTCTGCAAGAGGATATAGGAAATTAGCTATGTTACCAGATCTGCCAAATCTGGAGCTAGCTCCGCAAATCCATGTTTCAGGTCCAGCTCCGGGTCCAGATTCGCCAAGATCCGTGGAGGATCCGCCTACCACACGGTTCCTACCAAATTGGAAACAAATGTTGTCATTAATTGGCAGATCATGTGATAACCAGGCCCACGCGCGGATCCTACTGCAAATTCGATAGTTAAATAGTCGTTTCATTCAAACTAAATCGCCGTAGTTTCCAACACCATCCATTTTATTAATAAAATTAGGTTAAATCGCCTTATTTTATTACATCAAATGAGCGTTGATTTAATATATCGAACGGGGGCTGATTTCATATATCGAATAGTGACTTATTACATCGAATGGGTGCTTATATTTATTTTATATTGAACAATGAAAAATGAACGATTTTCGCTCAATAACAAAAATGGGTAGCTAGGTGGCTATTAATCGACATGGCTACTATCCTATAGTGAAATAACTTTATAACAATATTAATGTACTTTATATTAACACTAACTTTCCAACATTATAAAGTAAACTTAATATATTAATATAACATTATAATATAAACTTAATATATTAATATAAAGTTATTTCATTAATATAATGATTATATTAATGTTATAAACTTATTAAGTGATATACCTATAATGTGATATTCTTATCTTATATATTAAAATTATTTATAAACTTGGTATTAGAATACTAAAGTTATAAATTATAAATTTATATATATTCATAAAATGCCATCATTAAAATATAATATATAATTATTTTATATAAGTGTTATATTTTATTATTATTTTCTAAGTGTTATATTTTTTAATTCTTATGTAAATTTAATTTTTTTAAATTATAAAAATATATTTATATTGTTTGTACTTGTCGTTTCCTTGTCGTATCCGAATCTTGGCTTTTCAAAAATCTGGCGGATCCATATCCGTATCCGTATCTGGATACGGATCCTGGTAACTTACGAAATTAGAGACACTCCTTACAGGAAAAAAGGATAGAAGAGAAGTCTCCCACATGTATTATGGGACAATTTGCACAATACCTAGGGAGGTTAAACAACTCAATTTGATTGGTATTCAAGCTAAACTGCCAATGTTGGAATCTTAATGGCTTGTAAGGGACCTGTTATCGCACAATTTGTAGGTTGGGAATGTTGAAATATTGTAACTGCAAAGAGTATTCTATTTATTATTGAGTTATTATTCAGCTAATCAATCCCCTTTTGTGGATTGATCACGTCGGGCATTGTAATTGACCAAATCCCTTTTGCAGATTGGTCAAACCCTAATTGTATTATGCAAATTAAGAAGTCGACCCCCAGGCCTAATTAAAGTGGTTTTAACCACTAAGAAGACAAGTCGGCCTTGCCCAGTGAAGAGACACCTTTCCAGCACCTGCCAATTTGTATAAATAAAGGAAGCCAACGCCTCATTTGTTCACTCACTCATTCACTCACTCAATGCGCAAGTTTGTTAGCTGCAGTTGGGAGAAGAAGGAAGAGAGACGCATTGCTCAGTAGAGGATATTCTCTAGTGTTTGGTTTATTGTATTGGCATTATATTGGCTATCTATATTAAGGAAGTTTTTGTTGGGTTTTCTCCCCCATGAGGGTTTCCCAAGATAAATGTTGTGTATCTTGTGATTATGTTTCTCTCAGTGATCCTATCTATGCTATGGTTATCTAGTAAATTGAAAAGAAACCTAATAATAGCTTAAACCTTAACATGGTATCAGAGCTAAGCTGAAGAGAGCATCTTTCACTGGATAAAAAAAACGTCAATGTTGTCATACAAGAAAAATAGGGCTTTTTTTTAAGAGGAATATCGACCTAAAAACCATCTAGAAAAGTGTGTCCTAGCCTAGGGAACTCTTTGGCACCTTGAGCACACTTTTTCAGTGGACAGAACTCCCGGAAAGTGAAACCCTAGTTTTCACTGGTACCAGAAAACCAGAAGTACCAAAAAACCAGGAAACCAGTACTAATCCAGATTTCCGCAAACTCAGTTTCAAGGGGTAAAATTTGGATTTTCAGAAATCTGACTACACCAGCTTACTCGCCTCAGCTCAACGCATCTAACCCCTCGATCAAAATTTCAAAATTTGAAGTTTGAAAAATTAGGGTTTCCTCATAAAACCCTAAGTTGCAGTTGCAGTTGCAGTATCAGCGGCAATACCAGTTGCAGTCACCCTTGAAGTTTTTAAGGGTTGGTAATTATTACCGCTGCTACTAGATGGTGCCACTACCTGCAAATGCTATCAAAGGTATGTACTCACATATGTTTAAACTGTTAAGCTTTAAAGGGTATTTGCGGGAGAAGGGATCTCTTACCATAGATCCAGAAGGATCGCAAGATCCAACACATTCAGAGGAATAATGCAACCCAGGTTTGATTATTCTAATATGCATCTATTTGTTATGACATTATCTTGATCTAGGTTGCATGTTGAAGCTATGACCATCATACTAACCTTTGGTCAAAATTAAAGTCAAGGTATTAGATGGATTAAAGTTGAGATCATCGAGTTTATTCTCTAACCCAACTTTCTGTCAAAATAGCATATTGTCTTAGTACAAAAGACAGGTTGAAGAAAGCACTTGTCATCTTGAGTGAAGGAGACTTGGAAGAAAAGCAACATACTCGTTCTTGAGGACAAGACTCCAGGTTCCAGGTTTGATTAATTAAGTTGATAAGATTCAAATTTGCACATGACAAAGTTGATAACTACCCCTTTACAAGTAAACACTATAGTTGAGGTAGCAGTCTTTGAAAAGTATTATGCTTGGTAGCATGTGAGCATATTGAGATAAATGCATAATGTAATCATTTACCAGATACAACTAACATCTCCTCTAGGAGAAACTTCTTGTGTTGGTTCCAGGCTACCATGGATGAATGTTTGATCACAACACTAGAAGAGTGTTGATGTCATTTTGTATTGTATTTCTTACTTTGGATCTTTGTTTCAGACAGGTCACAAGTGATAGCTCTAAAGGAGCTATTGTGACGATTATTCGTGCTATTGTTTTATTGCTATTATCAAAAGAGAATTATTCTTGCATGTTGTTTTGTTGACCTTGTTTCAGGTCACAGGTGATAACCCTGATGAAGCTATAGTGAAGGTTGAAGAAGGCAACAGATTAGATGACACATGAAGCAGTCTATGTACATGACCATATACATTCATGTACCAAAGAAGATGAAGAAGAAGTTATCTTTTGAGATCTAGAGTATCTCATATAGAGATTGATTGTAAGGAGAAAAAGGCTCCAAAGATGACCGAACATTAGAACAAGAACTCACAGTAAATTTGTTCAAAGGATAATGAAGCCACTTTGACAGGAAGCAGAATTCACTGGAATTCTGACTCAGCTTTTCATATTTAGACTTGATATTCAACACCAAGTATACCACATAAGAGATGATGAAGTCCTTGTAGACTAAGAAGAAATCGAGAGTAAGCATGATCTCAGAAAGGATCAAATGAAGAGACAACTTCCAGGACTAGGAGACAGATGCCATGAGAAGACTAGATCGTAGCTTCAGAAACTTCTAGGAGATATGAAATCTCCTGGGAAGATTCTCTTGTTTCAGTGACAGAGAAGGAAGCCAGTCAGAAAGACTAGGATATGGATTTTCCTGTGAGACTAGAAGAGAAGTAAGTATTGACTTCCAAGATTGATCTAACAAATCAAGCATGTTGCAGATGTACAAAGCCTGATGTGTGTCCAAAGGATTCTCCCAGCAAGAGGGAGAAGACTATGACGAGACACTTACTCCAGTAATTGAAGAAATAGTTTCAGTATTTATGAAGACAACCAGAACAACCATGATTCATATATAGTATGAGATACAGGGGGAGCAATCCCCATATTTAAAATTGAGTGGCAGTTGGTGCAGTACATTAGTTGGTTCATGGAGACATGACTACTATAAAAGATAGAGTTACCTCCATGAAAGAAGAAGAGCTACCTTCAGTATCAGTTATTGAGCCACTCTTTGTTTCAAATGAAGTTGTTGTCATGATGAAGTAGAGGAGTTACTCTCAAATTTCAGGAGTCATAGTGAGAATGGTGCAGCCATTCTCAGCTTCAGAGCCGCTGCAGGTGCAGAGTCCCAGTTCCTGAAGGAACAGTTGCAGAAAGAGGAGAGGACATACTCTCAAGAAGTGAGACAAATAGTGCTTTGTAGAGAGCACATAGAGCTAGCATAGGATTGTGCAGATTGAGTTGCAGCTGAGCAAGTGTACCATATTGGTACAATGTAATGTGAAAATTTGGTTTGAAGTTGAAGATAGAAAGACTCAGGTCTGCAAGTTGAAGAAGGATCTGCATAGGATGAAGCAAGCTCCTAGAGCTTGATATGGAAGAATTGACAGTTTCCTGAAAGAGCTTGGGCTTTACCAAGACTAAAGTTGATTCTAACCTTTACCTCAAGGTTATGAATGATGAGCCAGTGATGTTACTACTATATGTAGATGATGTATTCTTGACAAGATGAAGAAAAGCTCATCACAGATTGCAGAAGAAGCTCGCTACAAAGTTTGATGAAAGAGCTAATGCTTTATCTCTTAGATCTTGAAGTTTGGCAGAGCCCAGAGAAGATCTTCCTTAACCAAGGGAAGTATGCAGTTGAAATAATGAAGAGGCTTAACATGTTGGAATGTAAATCCATGTACACACCCATGGAAACAAAGTTAAAGCTCCTGGTAGATACCTCGTCAGAATTGGTTGATGCTACTCTATACAGACAGATTATTGGTTCATTGATGTATCTAACGAATACCAGGCCAGATATGTGTTTTGTTGTGAACACCTTGAGTCAGTATCTAGTAGAGCCCAGACATGTTCACCTTATTGTCGCAAAACATGTGATGAGATACCTTAAGGGTATGTTGGATTTTGGTCTCTGTTACACTAGAGATCATGACTTTAGATTGTATGGATATATTGATTCTGATTGAGCTGGAAGTGTTTCTGATAGAAAGAGCACTTCATAATGTTTCAGTCTAGGGTCAACCATGACTTCATGGCAGAGTAGGGAGCAATCCAGCATTGCTCCCAGCACGGCAGAAGAGGAATACATTGCTACATGTTCCGCCAGTTGTGAAGCCATATGACTTCGGATGTTGTTGACAGATCTATTTGATCTAGAGATGGAAGCCACTGTGATCCCATGTGATAACCAAAGTTGTATAAAGATGATGTGTTCCATGATGAGTCGAAGCACATAGAGATCGGGTATCACTTCATTCATGATATGATGCAGAGGGGAGCTTTAGGATGGCACAAATGAGCAGGTTGTATACCAAACATCTGTCTCGTGTAAAGTTTGAGCACTTTCGAGATAAGCTTGCTATAGTCTGAAAGGACTTCCCTCAAAAGGGAGATTAGTGCTGATGATACTATGGTATCATGACCAATAGCGGGTAGCTTAGTTAGGATTTTATATCCTAGGGGACTGATCATCCCTGGACAAATCCCGAAGGTCCGTAAGGACGGGCTGTCAGAGTACTTGTGCATGTACATGCTAGCTTTGGTCAGTAGTGGTACCTACGTTAGGATTTTATATCCTAGGGAATCTTTTGATTCCTGGGCAGACCCTTTGGATCTGTCAAAGTACCACAAGTTGTTCGTGTCAACCTCGAGCTGAAGATTTCCATCTCCGTGCTAATGTTGTTGATGCCAGCCTCGTGCTAAATATTTCCAGCTTCGTGTTGATGTTGGTGTGATGCCAGCCTCGTGCTGAAGATTTCCAGCTACGCGCTGATGTTGTTGAGATGCCAGCTTTGTGCTGAAGATTTCCAGCCTAGTGCTGATGTTGATGATGCTCCAACCTTTGTGCTGTGATGTTGTTGTTGTTGATGTTGTATCAGCCTTGTGTTGTTATTGATGATGATGTATTAGTGCTATACTAATCCTTGTTGATGCAGATGATGATGATGCCACTTCATCTTCTTGCTGAAGATGATGATGATGATGTTATTTCAGCTTTAATGTTGAAGATGAAGATGTTACTTTAGCCTCATGCTAAAGATGTTGATGATATTACTTTAGCCTCATGCTAAAGAAGATGATGATGTTACTTTAGCCTCACGCTAAAGATGTTGATGATATTACTTTAGCCGCATGCTAAAGAAGATGATGATGTTACTTTAGCCTCATGCTAATGAGGATGATGATGCTACTCCAGCTCCATGTTGTGAACGATGATGGTGAGAAAAATTTCCAATGATTTATAGATATGTCAATCAGTGTTCCAGATGTCGTTGATGTTGCTGGCCTCTCTCTCTCCTGATGATTTATAGATATGCCAATCAGTGTTCCAGATGTCATTGATGTTGTTGGCCTCTCTCTCTCCTGATGATGTTGTATTGAGCTGTGTCTATAGAATACCCTTCTTGTTAAGGGGGAGTGTTGAAATATTGTAACTGCAAAGAGTATTCTATTTATTATTGAGTTATTATTCATCTAATCAATCCCCGTTTGTGGATTGATCACGTCGGGCATTGTAATTGACACTAACAAATCGGGAGCCTAGCTCAACCATCGACACTAACAAAATATGAGAACGACTCCTATACTTGAAATGACAAAAATTCGTGTTTCCCAATGCACTATTTTATTTCTCCAATGCAAAATATTCATATTAGTGCCTTTAAAATTGGGTAAATTGAGTCTTAAAATAAAGAGTTAGATCAACAAAGACCCTAGGGGTGTAAGCTCTTTTACTTCCTAGGGTATGCCAATCAAACTTAGGGTAAATCTAAGAGGGTATACACACTCGTATTCCTCCTAGCAACCCTTGCAAAATAACTTGTAAACTTTAGCAAATTAGATGAAGCTTAATGGAGGGTGTATCCAACATACTCCTGCTAGGATTTCAAACAACCATAACCAAGAAATAGCAAGAAATAACTAACAATACAGATTTTTCCTTACCAATTCCAAGAGAGAGAGAGATCAAACCCTAGTTTCACCAAGTAAATTCACCATTCAAGATCAAGAGAACAAGTTGTTGAAATATTGTAACTGCAAAGAGTATTCTAATTATTATTGATGTATTATTCATTAGATCAATCCCCTTTTGTGGATTGATCATGTTGGGTATTGTAAATGACCAAATCCCCTTTTGCGGATTGGTCAAACCCTAATTGTA
>SNQJ01S0121874.1:14594-26687 GCA_010110895.2 Picea sitchensis | reverse complement strand
GAACAGTGTGGTCTAAGGCTGGGAGGTTCGTGGAAGGCCTGCACTGGGTTGGTGATTTCTACAGCAAATAAAAGATAAGTATTCTGAATTATGTTTTGAACATGTTTTGGCACGACTGTGCTGTATATATTATCATGTTTTCCACTGTGTAAATGAATTAAGGATGAATGCTATGACTGGTTTAATTATAGCAGTAACCATATGTTGTACTCTAAGAATTAAGTGTGTTTAATTGTGCTTAAATGCATGTGCTTATAATTCCTGTACCAATTATGTAAACATTCATGTATAATGGTAAATTGAGGGGTTTGGAAACCTGGGTAGCAATTGGTACACTACAGAATCCTTCCTATACTCCTGTTTGGTGAGTCATTGTATGCAAACTCTGCTTGTGACAGAATCTGATCCCACTAGCTATGATGTTCAATGACCAGAATCCTCAACAAATTTCCTAAACTTCGATTTACCACCTCAGTTTGTCCATTTGTTTGAGGGTGATATGACGAACTAAAGGACAGTTCCATCCCCAGTTTCTTCCACAATGTCCTCCAGAAATGACCAACAAATTAGGTGTCCCTATCTGAGACAATACTCTTGGGCAACCCATGAAATCTCACAACTTCCTTGAATAACAGATTTTCAATGTGTGTTCCATCATAAGTTTTCTGGCATGGGATAAAGTGTGCCATATTTTAGAAGCTATCAACTACAACAAATATGGACTCACTTCCCCTTTTTTTTCTTGGCAATCCCAACACAAAACCCATGCTTGTTACATCCCAAGGCCTATCTGGAATAGGAAATGGTTGATATAACCTAGTGTTCTATCATTTTCCTTTTGCATACTGGAAAATATTACATTTGTTTACAATTTTCTTCACTTTTTCCTCATACCTGGTCAATAGTATGAACTATTCAACTGTGCAAATATCTTGTCATGGATGAAATGTTCGACTAGACCTCCATTATGTTTTTCCTTCAATATATTATCTCTCATCGAGCACTTTGGTATGCACAACTGGCTACCTTTAAACAACAATTCATCTTGAATCAAATACTATGTCCACTGAATTCTGTCTCTAAGTACAATATTTGCACATGCTTCATACGCCTCTTTAAAATCTAGATCATCACAATACATCTCCTTAATGTGTTCGAACCCTAAGGTTTTCACTTGAAATTTCTGCAGAATCAAACATCTCTTACTCAATGCATCAACAAATTTGTTATCATTACCAGAAATATGTTTAATCACAAAACTGAAATTTTGAATAAACTTTGTCCACATAGCATGTCTTTGATTTAACTTCTCTTGTCTAGTTATGAATTGTAAATCCTGATTATCGTTGTACAAAACAAATTCTTTTGGAACAAGATAATGCCTCCATTTCTTTAAGGCTTGAATTATTGCATAAAATTATTTATCATATGTGGAGTACTTCCTCTTGGTGTCATTGAACTTCTCACTGAAATATGTAACATGCCTATTATCTTGGCTCAAGACTACTCCAATTGCTACTCCACTAGCATCACATTGTAATTGAAACGTCTTCCCAAAATTTGGCAAGACCAGAATCAGTTGTTCCGTTATCTTCTCCTTTAATATCCTAAAAATTTTCTCAGCTTCTTCTATCCACTTAAAAGACTTGTGTCTCTTCTTCACCATATCTAATATTGGTGCACAAATACCATTGAAATTTCTAATGAACTTCTGAGAAACTTTCTAATCCATGGAAGATTCTCACCTCGAATATTCTCCTTGGCGATGGCCATTCTCTGCTTTCTCTCACCTTATCTGGACCCATATTCAATTCATTTGAAGAGATTAGAAAACCCAAGTAGATGAGTTATGTCTTGATAAAAGAGGATTTCTTCAGATTTATCAACAACTTCTCCCGCTGCAATATTCTCATCACTAATGTTAAGTGCCTCAAATTCTCTTCTTCAATTTTACTGAAGACTAATATATCATCCAAATATACAATCAAAAACTTACCAATAAAATATTTCAATACCTCATTCATCAACCTCATAAAATTACTTGGGGCATTTGTCAAGACAAATGGAATAATAATCCGCTCATACAACCCTTCGTTCTCTTTGAAGGTTGTTGTCTAATCATCACCTTCTCTCATCCTTATCTGGTGATATCCACTTTTCAGGTCTATTTTTGAAAAACAATTTTCTCCGCTCAAACAATCCATTAATTCATCCATCCTTGGAAAAGGAAATCTGTACATGATGGTGATTTTTTTGTGTCCCTTGAGTCTGTACACATTCTCCATCCTCCATACTTCTTCGGACTCAACACAGTTGGTACTATGCATGGACTCAGGCTTTCTCTGATTAAACCCTTGTCCATCAAATCCCGGGCTTGTCTCTTTACCTCCTCATTCTCTTGAGGTGTCAATATGTACACTTATTTGTTCGGTAGAATTTCTCCTGGTATGAGATCAATGTGATGGCTGATACTCTTGATGGGTGGTAATGAGCGAGGTAACTCTTCCACTACTATGTCAACAAAATTTTCTAACAGCTCCTTAATTTCTTCAGGCAGATCATCCATAGAAGTACTCATAAGGATGACTTTGGGCTTCCTCACCATAGAAAATTGCATCTCCTGTTCCTTCTTGACTTCACTTAGGAGTTCCTTCCCACTCATGGAAATTATACTTGTGTTGGCTTCTTCCTTCACCTTATTATCCTCTATTGGTAGTAGCATGTGTGTCCTACCATTCTTCTCTAGGGTATAAGTATTCTTTCTCCCATCATGAATGAAATTTTTGTCAAACTTCCATGGCCTCCCCAACAAGACATGACATACATCCATGGGAATCACATCACACAAAATCTCATCTCTATATCCTCCTATCTTAAATTCAACTAGGAATTGTTTAGTTACCATTACCTCGTGTCCTTTCTACAACCATGAGACTCTATGCAGACTCAGATTTGCAGTTGTCTCCAACTCCAAATTCTCCACCATTTATGTGGATACCAATTTATCAATGCTCTCACTATGAATTTTCACCCTGCATACCCTATCTTTGGTCTTGCAATAAGTCCTGAACAAAATTTTCCTCTGCACTAGTTTTTCCACCTCTGGCTCTGGCTTCAAGAGGACCTTCTTCATCATCAAATATCTCCCATCTTCTACACCTTTTGCCTCAACATTTTGCCTCTCTGCTTCCAAAATTTAAGCTTCACATCCTCCTTCTCTCTTTCTCTCGGAGCATTCCCAAGACATGTGTCCTGGTTTTCCACAGGCATAACACTTCACCTCTCCTCCTCTTCCTCTTCCTCTTCCTCAAGGAAAAGAATTTCTTCCACCATATTGTCTCCCTCAGGAATTTCTTCCTCTTTCTGAGTGATTGTGTGGTTTTCCAGTCTCAACCTTGGGCTTCTATGGCTTCTCATGGACAATACCCATACCTCTATTCAGACTTCTTCCTCTGCTTCATTGGCTCTGTTTCCTGACCAATTTCTCTTCTTCCTTCAGTGTAATATGATAAGCATCCTCCACTTTCCTCACCATTATCATGATGATTTCATCCTAGATTTCATATCTCAGGCCATTTATATACCTGGAAACCTTTTCATCATCTTTCTCTCTCTGTCCAACCCTAATGTTCAGCTTATAAAATTCCTTCTTGTATTCTTTTACTTTTTTTCCTTTCTGTCTCAGATTATGTAATTTCCTGAGCAGATTTATCTAATAGTATTTGGGTATAAATTTAGCTTTAAGCTTGGCTACCATTCTATCCCCGTTCTTGATCTTTTTATTTCCTTTGCTTCTTTTTTCAACCTGTAGTTCATCCCACCACATCACTATGTGTCCCTTCAATCCGGTGACAACATGTTTTACTTTCTTCTCATCATCAAATTTTTCATAGTCAAAGTTTTTTTCCATTGCTCTTATCCAATCCAACAATTCTTCAACATGTAATTTTCCTTCGTACATGGGGATTTCTATTTATTCTCTTTCTCCCAATTTGAAAACAACTTTCAGCAAGCATTCTTCTGCAACTCCTTCAACTTCCATTTCTTCTCTCTCTACATCATTGGCATCTCCAGCATTAGGTGCTCTTCTTTGTGCTGTCTCCATAGCATCTAATCTTGCATGAAATTCTCTCATCTCCCTTTCCACAAATGGGTTTGTTATAGGTTTCTCCACACGTCTTCTAGGAGACATTGTGTTGAACTTTTCCTTTACACAGAGTTTATGTTATGGTGTTGATACCACTTGATGATACCAGACTACTTCCTTCTTTTACAGAGAGCACAATTTGCGGCTCTGATACCACTTGATGGTGTCAAACATAACCTTTTCTTAGGATCTAATACCACTTGATGCAAACCCCTTTCTCTCCTCGGGGTTGTGCGACCTCCCGGTCAAGGATATTCAATTCACTGAGCCGAATCGGCTCTTCGGGCCTCCACTAGACCCTGGAATCAATTCACACAGGACCCCTTTGGTTACCCACATAGGTTTGATTCCCCCGCATACACTTTCTCTTGCGCTCCTGGTAACACCGAGTGTCCAGCGCTATCTCCTCTACTAGGCTCTTCTTCCTTATGACCATGGGCTATAACCTCCGGCTAGCCCCCTTCGCGACTTTGGGATTTGGTCTTTTCGAGTGCAACTGACTCCTTTTCCCCCTCAATTTGGATTGATGAAATCATCCAGACAAGATCTACGACCCATGCTTCTCCAATAGCCAACAACTGTGATTCACTTTGGGACTCCGAGATTCAAGATTTTCGATTGTTCCAAACACCTTTTTCCCCAAAGTTCTTTGTACCCAGAGCTACGGATCGAGTGCCATGTTCTCACCTCGATCGATGGTTAAAACACATCCTTTGTTTCCACTTCAGATGACTTCCAGTCAATGCTCGTCTACTCCTCTTTCTCCCAGAGTGTAAATCCTATGAAGTGAGAGATCTTCTGCCATGTGTCTTGTTCCAATGGATGGATCATATGAACTCTGACTCTTAGACATTAGGGAGTTCTCATGCCTTCACATTTCACTTCTTTCAGAGTGACTATTCTCCGAAGTGAATCTCCTCTCTCCATGTGTCCCTCCATTCATCAATGACTCTTTTTGACTCTGACCTTCAATACTTACAACCTTTAGGAATTTACTCTCCAATTTCCCTGAAGTGTCCTATCACCGAAGTGATAAATCTGACGCCACGTGGCCAAACCACTGATAGCTAGGATTAGTTTCTTAACCCTGGAGCTTAGGATGACTTCTGGTCAATTACTCCACTTCCTCCTTTCTTTTATGCACTGCACTCTTCTGGATTCCACGATTTGATGAAGTGTGTCCTTCTTAGATCGACGACCACAATTTACTTCTCTACTTTGGGCTTCGGGAGTTCTGGTTCCTCCACATAGAATTTTATACAAATTACTCTTCTTCCAAAGTACGTGGATCTCCACCACGTGTCCTTTTGGATCCAACAGTCTATATCTCTTTGGCTTTCATGACTTCGGCATAAATCATTCCTTTCTCCATGCAAATATTCTGGAGCTTTATCTCCCAGAATCTTTGATCTGTTGTCATGTATCCTCCTTGATACCGACGGATATGATTTCACTTTGCCTCTTCGGAATTTCGGCGATCCCTCTCCTTAGACACTTTCAAACCTATGAATACATGAAGTGCCGAAGGATTTTAAGACTATCCTCCATGCAACTCTCCCAGTTCTCATGGTCTGAAAAGACCCTGATTCCTCTGAATGGATCTTGCTCGTTGAGTGGGAAAGTTTCAATGGGCTCCTCCCTACTGAAGAATTTACATCTGCTATCCCTTTTGATCTTGTTTCTTCTCGAAACTTTAAGCTTCTCACAGATGTTTTTGTGACACTTAGTTGAATGTCAACCCTGTGCACACCTTGCAACAAGATTCTTTCACCTAACCCTTTTGTGGGCAACTATGCACTCCTTGCAACAATTCTTACATGACTCAAACTTTCTTCCTGTACAATATGAAACACACCTATGCACACCTAACGTGGTCCTTTGCACTCTTTTGCAAGTAAAGCTTCAAGTTATCTCTCTTGAGCTTCTGAGTCAACTAGACTATGTCAACGCACTCCTTGCAAACATTATGCACACCCTGCATATAAATCTCCATGTTATCTCTACCAAGATTTTGAGTCATACTAGACTCTATCAATGCAATCCTTGCGGACACTATGCACTCCTTGCATGATCTCATAGAAGAGAAACAATTGAAACTGATCTAATCCTTACATATTCATACATTTAACCATGTAATGCATTCATAACATAAAAACAAGTAATGAAAGAGAATTGCAATTAAACAGAAAGCCTACCATTCATTCAGATAGACACAGTAACAACAACACCAAACATTTTGGATCAACGCTTCTCTGTTATATTCATTAAAATGATATGTACATGGGCTCATATAATTTTGATAATCTTCAAAAGTCTCAACAATAACAACTTCATATAACTTTCATCCTTTAGCAACCTTCAACAACCTCATTTGGGCGTATATTACATATATTTATACAAGAGGGCTCATAGAGCCTTTACCCTCTAATTACCTTAGTGCTATGCTATAAAACTAAAAGATTTCAACTACCAAGTCTTGTTACAATAAATGATTGGTACAGACA
Source organism: Picea sitchensis (assembly GCA_010110895.2). Lineage (NCBI taxonomy): Eukaryota > Viridiplantae > Streptophyta > Pinopsida > Pinales > Pinaceae > Picea > Picea sitchensis. Next base: position 20,036 of record SNQJ01S0121874.1, on the reverse strand, counting down.
GATAAGAGTGAATGCTTCAGATCTGTACTACTATTACTCAGATTAAAGAAAATACAATCTCCATCAATTTCATGTGATGGTTCAGCCTCTTAACATTTGAGAACTTTAATTACAGTCCTTTCAAGATATTTATATGATATTCCATATTTAAATTCAAAATCACTTCAAAATGCACGCTAGGGTGTTGAATTGTCCTCCACTAGCATGTTGGTGATGATGCTCTTGCATCAAAATTATAGAGAAACATTGTTGAGGAAAGGTGTTAATGACAAAACAACAATGGTGATGGAAACTGAAAGAATCTTAACAAAGAGGAATCTGATACAACAAGATTAGAATGAATGCATAGCATTGAAAAGGAATTTGGAATCTTTTTCCAACAATTTGAGAATTTAGTGAAAATGGGGTTACCTTTAGCCTGGGATAAAGACAAAAAGTTATTGCGATATGAAGACTTCAGAAAAAGTTTGTTTATCGCCAAGGAAAAATGACGATAAGTTTCAAAACATGACCAACACTCTAAGAGGTCAAACCATTGTTGATCTACTCATAGATGAATTATATCTCTTGTGCTAGACAAAGAACTTATTCTCACATACCCCTACCTACGAAAAATACACTAAGTTGGATATTGAATTCAGACAAATGAAATATTTCAATTACCCTTCAGATGCAACTTGGAATCTTCTCCTCCAACTATTAGCAGGATGACTCATTAAAGAAGAAGAAAATTAGGAATTGACTCCTCCAATTGTTCTATTTCTAGGGAGTCAAGGATTTTGTTGTATCTCAATTTCCTAAAAAATAGGATTGAATAACCACTTTTGGTTTCGACCTATATTGTATAAATACTCATAATAACTCAATGTAAAGGAGAATTTTGGCCCGAGCTTAAAGTCTTAATAAAAATATCTACAAGTTTTGAAGATTCAAACTTTTGTGTTTTAGATTATGTGATTTCTCTTTCTTTGTTACTTCCACATTCTCAATTTCTTCTTAGATGTATCTACTACCATGAATGTAATGATTTAGTACAACAACTACCATCATAAACGCTGCAAAGGTATCATTAAAAGTTTCATATTTCTTCAAAAATAGTGTGAGTATAAAATGAGACATGTGCTTATATTTCATTATTTCTTTTTGAATTCAAAGAAGTATTCTAGAAAGTTCAAACTATATTATGATTTTAGGATACATAAACAAACATTACTTATTCTTCCTAGAAGTTAAAGTAATATTTATCAGAAGATACATTGCTCTAATTTTCAAATTGTTTTTCTCTATATTCTTCTTTCATCTTCTAAGGCTTTAATTGTCTATAACATAGAATGATTTTCCTTCTAAACTTAATTTTTTTAAATTTAAAGACCAAATATACAGGCTTAAATTAGCAACAAAAACACTATGTTTTAGGACATATTCACTAAAAAAACAAATCAATTAATCTAATGGATGCCTTGGTATAGTTTGCTAGCCAGAAAAAATCTCAAAGGTTACAACACCTCCCACAATGAAAGCGCATAATGTTTTCCATGTTTTGTAAGTGAAGAAATATGTACATGATTCTAATCATGTAATTGACTAGTTTGTGATCCAGGTGGAACCAGAGGGAGAATTCCTACCAGAACCACAATGCATAGTAGAAAGGAAATAATTCCCACTCAGGAACATAACCATTACATAGGTCAAGGGGCAGTGGAAACACTTTGGTCCAGATGAAGCTACATGGAAAATTGAGGATGCCATGAAACATGCATACTCATTTTTGTTCATTGTTGTACATAAAGATCATAGTGGTAGGTAGAACATTGAGGATAATGTTCCATTAAGGGGAAGGGAATTTTAATACCCTTGTTTCCTCTCAACTTGTAAATATTATTATATTTTGATCAAATACTATGGACAAATCAATTATGTGTGGATTTTGGAAAATGATCAACCTTTGCTAAAGAAGGAAATGTGAATATTTTTGTTATTAAATAAAAAAATGAAATTGTCGAATAACTGTGGAAGGTGTTACCAATACAAATTATGCTTCCATGAGAGGGAATGGTGAGGGGAACAAGTAATGGTGGATATGACCCTTGCCAATTCAATACTATGCTAGATTTAAAATTCTCAAACCCATAACAGTCCTTTGTCCCAGAGAATTTATTTACTAGTCAATATGGTAGTTGAAAAGTTATCCTCATAAATCAATGAGGGAATGGGTAGAGTACCCATATGGAAATTTATGATCTGACCCATGAATTGGGGGATTTGACCCATAAAATATTGTTGTAGAAGGCAAGAAAAAGACGAAAATCTTGGGAATAGGGAAGAGGAAGCACACAAATGGGTCTAGAGACCATTTCTGAAGAGGAGGAGCATGTGAAGATATCTAGTTCTGAAGAGAATTGAGAAAATAAATTGTTATCCGCACAAGAATTGTTGGGAAGTTTTCTCTAATCAAGATGATAAACGAGGTTGTAGAGAATTTGAGAGATTGAATGAACAATTACAACAGGCTCCGTTGCTTGGTGGATTGAAGACTAGACTACCAAGTTATTGTGGGAGAAGGAGACTAACTTTTGTCCCTTGTTGATTACTGAGAAAAAGAACTCTCTCTCATGGCATCATACTCTAGCTAGAGGGTGGGAAGTTGCGAAAACACCAAGAGTAGTTGTTCATGTGGTTGGGTGGAAAGTGGTACACCCTTCAACAGTTACAAATTTTTCCATCTTTTAGATAAGTTTATCTTTTTCAAATCTCTGCAATTTTAAGTTCAAAAATATTTATAGAATGTGTTTCAAAGAAGTGCAAATTTCATTCTATGTTTAAGAGGCATGAGATATTTAGGTGTAATTATGAAAATGTTACAGCTGGATCTATTTGGTTAATAACCTCACTTCTTGATTGCTTGTATTTTACAAAGGAGTGTTGTGAGTGAATGCTATCGTTGATTGAGTGTTCACAATCTATTTCATGTATTAATGGTGATAAATGAAGAATTATAATCTCCACAGAACATCTAAAAAGGAAAGTGGTTTTATTTTTGTATAAAAATGTTTTATTTTGAGTCTTCCTAAATCTTTTATACCAAAATTTAGAAGATATCAGATCTATGTTTGGGCCTTAGGAAAATAGCTCAGATGTTGAAGAGAGGCAAAGTATTTCAAAAATAAATAACAAGAAAAGAATGAGAAACGAGACTTTAAGTTCTTAATTGGAAATGTAATAGCAAATAAATGCATGAAAATAGGAGGATAGTAATTTATGGTAAAACAATAGTTTTACCATGCAAAATTTTACCTCCAAGAAATGCAATGTTCTAGAAAAGAATTTAAACAAATAAAATTGCATGAATTTATGTGTGTGTGTGTGTGTGTGTGAAGTTTGAGAAATATCCCAAGGGTTGAGGAGATGCAAAGTAAAAGTGCATTCAGAATTGGAGTGTGGAGTAAAAGCACATTTTCCACTGCATAAGAAGATAAAGAAAGGAAATAAAGCAAGGAGATAAAGAAGGAAAATCAACATACATGAGAAAAGGAAGGAAAAACATCATGCAGGAGCAAATGAAGGAAAATCATGCACAAACTATGTGTTTTCATGAGTTGTAATGAGTCATAATGATTTGTCATAGGGTTTTGAAATAAACTAGTAAGGTTTTGAGCCCTAAAATCCGTGTATAAATATGTAATGGGTTGGGAAGATTTGGTTGCTACTGAGAGAATCGAGTGAGAATGAGAGAGAGTTTAGGGGAGATTTTGGTAGAGAAAGTCTTGCAATGTATAGTAGCTAGGAAGGGTGGGGAATGATATCATGATGTATCTATTGTAGTGCAATGCGCAAACCTAAAATGGTTACACGAAGAATAATAAAGAAGTCGATTGTTGTGGACATAGCCCAAGGATTGGGTGAACCATGTTAAATTCTATGTTTGAATGTGTCTTTTTATGTGATTGCTCATGGATGGTTTTTTTACGCATGATTAGAGATAGCTCTAAGTGATGAGCAGTAATTATAAATGTTCCAGTAAATGGTCTATGTCACAATATGAATTATAATGGTGTTGTATAATTGAGTTTACCAATTAATCAAGGGATAAGAGACACAAAACATTGTGCACAGGGTATATAAGTATCAATGAACATGTCGATGACCTCACATCCCCTCATCGCTACAAAAACTTGGTTCATGCAGTCCTAGTAGATACCTCAGGTGAGACTTCACTTGCATGTTGGTGGTGTCGAAAGGGAAGGTATCTAAAGGGTTTTGTTGGTTAGATAAATGGACCTAGGGTCTTATAACCGTGTGCTAACAAATGGTTCCATTGTCGGGATCCGAAATCTATAATTGAGAGAATGTTTTGGACGTTGACTAAGAAAGATATTGTTGATGTAATATACCAGATATAAAATGTATGCATAACAGAAATAAAATGCTAGTAATGGTAGAATAACAACAATATAACCAGAACATTCACCACAATAACACTGGAATGATATGAGAATAATAACATAAATAACACTTTGAATCTAAAAGCAATGTTCATGGGCCTCTTCGAGGGGTAACCTCCAGTTGAGCAGATATCTATTACAATAATATCCAAGTTAGGGTTCTCATACCCTAGACTCCTATTTATACTAAAAAGAAGCATCTAGAGGAAGATCCTTCTAAAAGCGGAAGCTTCTATTAGGTATTCTTACATTCACCTTATTCTGTTTTATTGAAAGGCCTTATTAATATTGACCTTTATTACATCTTAATATATTTTTCTACCTATGTGCGGGTTAGGACCCTAACATGTCCGCTCCCTTAAAAACAACCTTGTCCTCAAGGCTTGAGATGAGGAAATTGTTGCAGAATGGTAGTTGGTTCCCAAGTGGCATCTGCTAGAGTTGTATCTTTCCATTGGACTAGCACTTCCTTGATGGTTCTTTGATGTAGGCGACACTCACGCTGGTCCAAAACTGCTTCTGGTTGTAGCCAAATGGATCCTTCTTCAACTAACTTTGGAAGGCTGGTTTGAATTTGGCACTTAGCTCCAATCACCTTCTTTAAGCATGAAACATGAAAAAAAGGATGTAGCTTCGAATGGCTGGGCAAAGATAACTGATAGGCTACTTGTCCCACACTCTTGAGAATGGTATAAGGACCATAAAATTGGGGCACTAGATTCTGAAAATGCTCGGCCTTGAGGGAAGTTTGCTTGTAAGGTTGTAGTCGAAGAAACACCTGATCCCCTTCTGCAAATTGATGTTCATAGCGACCTTGATCTTCTTGTTGCTTCATGTGATTCTGTGCCATGACCAAATTCTCTTTGAGTGTATGGAGAATAGCCTCTCGAGATGTAAGTGTTAGGTCAACCACCTGGACATTCGAGGCACCTGGTAAGTATGAGACAACTGAAGGTGGCTTCTATCCATATACTGCTTCAAAAGGAGTCATGCGTGTAGT
>SNQJ01S0121874.1:0-10084 GCA_010110895.2 Picea sitchensis | reverse complement strand
GAGGCAGTCATCCTCTTCCCTGTCAGAATCAAACATTCTTAGGGGTTTTCTGGGATTCTTTCTAAGTCTTGGTTATTTACAGTCTTATCTAAGATTGTTTTGTTTTACAAAAATTTTCCTTACATTGTTTGTTTTTTCTATTAAAAAGAGTGTCCAAGCCTTCAGGAGATCCTGGTTATCAATATCAATGGTCTCTTCCTAGTCTGGGTTGTTTGTTGTTATTTTTTCTTAGAATTTAGAGATACATGTGGCCTATACAAGGTCAGCCCGCGTGTACATGCCCTCTGTCTCTATACAGCTCGCATTCACACGCTTGTTGTTGGATCAACAGTTGCGTGCTTGTACAGGATAATTTTTGTTAAGGGTAAGGCTGTCATCCTTTCCCTTGATGAGAATTATACCTCTTAGGTGTTTAAATCTCTGTCTTAGTAGTCAGTAGCTTAGGATTAATCTTACCCTTAGCTTTCTTTTTCTCATTTAAAAGTTATCATAAAAAAATAATTTTTTAGGGTTTTTAGACAAGTGTGAGAGTCATTTTTTAAAGTTGCTAGTGTGTGATTTGTTGAAGTGACTCTTTGCGATCTGCGATTAGGCCAGAATTGTTTTTTCTTGGTTTTTACTTGTTGGTGTTTTTCCTTTTTTCTTTATCATCATTTAAATAAAATAAAATAAACCTCTTTCATTTTCTTGTTTGGTTGAAGAGTGTGTTTCTGCATTATTATCTAGGGAAAAGTCATTTATTTCATAAGTTTTTGCAGTTTACTTAGATCATAAGTAGCTTGTAGTCAAGTGAAATTTCTTTTGAGTTTGTTGTCCAAAATCTTAGAAAATTAAAAAATATTTATTTTGAAAAGTTGTTGAAATTTTGCATTAAGTAAAAGTTTTTGTTTCCATCTTTTTTATTCATTTTTTTCTTTCGTATTTTACACATCATCAGTTTCACTTTCATACCCCTTGACATAAGACAAATCCAAAAATTAACGCTAAATCTAAAATTTATGAGACTTTTCTGTTTGTAGGGTTAACCAACTAGTTCAGGATTAGGACCTTGGATTAGGTTGCAGAGGAAACTCTTCAAGGCCATTTAAAATCAAACATTGGAGTCTGAGTTAGGGAGTGTCTAAGTCCAATATCGTGAAATTTATCCAAGACCCCCCTCTAACACAGGGGATAAACATGAGGTCGTGTGCAGAAAGGTAGTGGAGATAACCCCTCCAAAGCTGGACCAATCATAGTGGAGAACACATATAGAGGGCTTGTTTTGGGATTTCGTTGATTGCATTTGCCACGGGGCTTCGTGGGTCTCGAATCCATTTGAGGTCCTCAGTTGTCTTCCGAACCACTGCTTTCGATACTCTTGATAGGTTTCGGGCTCGATACCCTGCTCATTGTGGTCTACCCGACTTTCGACTGTACCCGCCTGGTGACTGTTTGCGCGCTGGCAACCTAGTTGCCTATCTTTTTTAGGAACATACATAGATGATTGTGGGGGTATACCGCAGTAACTAGGACAAACATCAGGCCACGATTTGCAGAGTATACCTGGAGGGTGCTTCCGTGTTCGAGTTTCACTTGCACCGGTAAGTTTCTCTAGTGTTGGTTGTTGTAACTGTTCTTCCAATTAATTTAGTGTTTGTCTGTCTTATCTTCTAGGGAATTTTTTAGTGTGTGTTACTTTTGAACGTTTAGACTACCTTAGAGTGTCTTTTATCTTCTCACACAGTGGAGGATCACGAGCTCCACTAGTCATGAAGGCTTCTTGGCCTACTTCCGGTTACACTGGAGCCACCCCCGCCACCATTAAGGCGAAAGCTAGACCAACAAGGGTCTTTTGAAGCGACCAGGTTACAAGCAATTGTGCCCGACCAACATCTGGAGGAATTGACCATTTTGGACCTTGAAGCGCATGCTCTTGGCCCGGTTGAAACCCCAACCCCTAATTTGTTGGCACCTTTCATCGTACCAATTCAATTTTACGAGCGCCAGATAGTGTTGCATACGACAATGGAAACAAATGTTACTCCTTTTGGGAATTCTTCAATTCCCACTAGAGTTGTCACCACAGGAGAGTTTTCACCTCCTAACCCACCGTCATCGGTCCGAGCCACCATGGTCTCGACTTCTTCTACATCGCACAGTGGTCCGATCCCGTCTTTGGCAGCGGCCACAACCCCTTTCACACCAAGTGCGACAGGCCCTTCGTTCACATATGGGATGCCTAGTTCGGGTACAAGCCTTGTACTTTCCTACTCCACTTTACAGACTTCAGGTCTGGGGGTAGGGAGCTCTAGCGCTCCTCTCCAAGGTCACATAGGGGGCATTGCTACTCCTTTTAATTCTTTCCCTTACGGAGGAGGTCATATCCCTCCTTCGTCCCCTTCACTCGGTGGCTCGCATCAGCAGTCCGTTGGGCAACCTACATACCATAGTTTATTTGGAGCTAGGAGTCAAGGACCACCTTCGCATAACATGTCGATAGGTTCGACACCATTTTCTTTGGCTAGAATATTTGGTAACAATGCCTTCTCGTCAGCCGCCTTCCCGACTGGGGGCAATCCCAATTTTGGACAATCTATTCCTATGCAGGGTACTATTCTGCACAGGGGGCAAACCCAAGAACTTCTTCCACATCATGGCCTTGGAATTCTGGGCAGGGATCCATTCCCTTGTCCAGAATGCTGATCTGGGGTAATTCTTTCCACAATCAATGGAACCCCAGACAAACTACCATGCCTATCCCCACGGGACCGACATGGGGTAACCCTTCCTAGAGTCCTTAAAATATGATGCATGCCCAACCATCTATGTCCTATTTGAGAAATCAGTCGATGATGTCTCCACATATGCAAAATCCGTATGCTGGCCAGGGCCATGGTTTTTACCAGAATCCGGGCCAGCATCCAAACTTTTCCTAGAATCCTGGTGCCAGTCAAACTCCAGGCCCCTTTTTCCTAGGTTATCACCAACAACCCAAACTACCTTTCTTGGTGACTTTGCACTTGCTAGATTTGACAAGGTTGTTGAATGACCCCATTTTTCACGATCTGCATTGGCCTCCTATGCTGACAAAGTTTCCTCCATACATTCCAAAGTTTGAAGCCAAGCCTAATGAAGATCCAGGTGATCATGTGACTACCTTCCATCTTTGGTGCTCATCTAACTCACTGAAAGATGACTCTGTACAATTGCAATTGTTTCAACATACTCTCATTGGGAGTGCCGCGAAATGGTACATTGAGCTCGATTGCTCCAGATACTCTTCCTTCGGTGAGCTAGAAATGGCTTTCCTAAACCATTTCCAGTTACCTATGAGATACGACGTTGGCACAGAGCTACTGGCCAATTTCGAATAGACGACAGCGGACCATATCTCTAATCACATCCGAGAATGGAGACGTTGAAAGAGTCTAATTAAGGTACCAATCCAACTAACATTCCTTCTTGAGTGGTTCCTTAAGTCTTTGGTCCCGTAGTTATCCAAAGATGTCGCAACGTTGGGAGTATTCTCTGAAGAAGACACCATCATGAGAGCTCAACAATTTGAGCTCATCTATTCTCAATCCGTTTTATTATACAACATCTTGCCAGATGCGCCACGCTCAATACTGGATAAAACTAGACAGAGAGCTGGACCACATGCCGATGGTATTGTTGGTTCAGCACAAACAAAGCTCGTTGAGAAATTGACGAAGTAGTTGCAGTAGTTATCTATACAATACACAACGACCAACCAAACTACTACTTTGGCTACTCCCCCTACCCAAACGTCGGAGGTACACATAGTGTAATCGACTAACCCAAAGGCCACCTAGCAGCCTAAAGGAAAGAGAAAACAATGAAAAAAGGGTAAGGGGGATAAAAAACCTACTGATAATGCTGGCGGGGACAACACTAAAAAATGAAAGGCGAGGTATCCATGAAACTTGTGCGTGGAATACCACCCGACACATCTCTGTCCTCGACTTGCAGAGGCCCAAAAGTTTGTAATGTAGCAACAACAGGTTGTGTTGACCAATCCATTTCAACATGGGAAAAATCTCACCCAAGCCTCTGCAAGCACGGAAGGGGGCAGCCAAGACCCCTCTCTGCCTGCGAACAACCCCGCATCCGCGAATGTATATATGGTGAGGGGTGATGCTTTTATATCGACTAGAGCACATGACTATAGCAAACCAAGTACTTCTGAGAGGGGTAAAGAAGCTAAACTCCCATCTCTTCCTCTAAAGATTGAGAAGATGTTGGGTGAAACAATGGCACATATTCCCAAAGGTGCATTTAAAAAATATTCTCATAATCGAAACGCAAGGGTCGCCCAGAACTACTCTGTGGTGGAAGATTTATCACAAACCCCTTGCGGGATGTCCACTTTGGAGGTACTCCAGAGCTTCCCTTCCCAGAGGAAAGCCTTGTTAACCTCTTTAGGATCTACCGAGACTTGTAATCTGGGTACAATCATTCTGGATACAACCAACCTAAAACCTCGTCTACCTTTACCACGTAGCCCTCTTTTCTAAAATCCAGACACTCAAAGGCAGATATAAAGTCTTCCACTGTTCCTAATTGTTTCAACTTTGTCAAATGACCCAAATGGTTGGTGTCAGTTTCAAAGTGTTCATAAAGATCTGCCACAAAGTGTGTCCAAGCAATATACCCTTGACGAGAAGTTTTTCTCCATTTCCACCATTTCCACCATTTTTTTATCTAGATGGAGAACACCATAACAAAGTTTGGCCAAGTCATTTGTAATGTCGTATAAAGAGAAATAATGTTCCATTTGGGTTACCCAACCAGTGGGGTCTGAGCCATCAAATTTGGTTACATCCACCCTCATAAGGCGTAGGTCACGTTGAAAGTGATGGTTCTGAAAGTTATTGGAATGAAAGGAAAGACCACCTTCAGGATGTGGAGGTGAGGAAGAGGAAGGGTTATCTGTAGGGATATGCATTTTGGTGCAGAGTGCTGAAAAGACTGATTCAAGCTGGGTGGTGAGGTCTTGTTTGATTTCCTCCATTAAGGAATGCATGGTTGTATTGATGGTTGCAACATTGGCACTGAGTTGTTTCACTTCTTGTTGGGTTTCGATGAGACCAGATTGTAAGGTGTTTAAGCGAGCTTCCAAGTCTTGGCTATGGGTATGGGCCATGATGATGGGGGAACTAAAAAGGAGCAGGCGGGGTCAAACATTTTTTCCTGAAAATGATATGGATGAATGTGATAAGGGAGAAGATATGAATCCAATGGAATAGGTCTCCGGTCTAAAGAATATTGTAGAGAGGAAATTCCCAAATGCTTAACCATATAGAAATGTGTATTTACTTGGCAACCTGAACACAGTTGCGTGGCAACAGATCTTTTCTATTTTAATTTGTTTATATTTATGTCCCCAAGGGTTAGGTATTCAAGGGTTCTACAGACAAGGTTTTTCCATGTGCTATAGCTCTCTGATATACGTTCGGGGTCCAACAGTAGTACTTGGCCCAATATCTCAGGGAACTAAATAAGGAGGATAGACCGTACCCTTATCCGTACTACCCGACTACCCAAGTACTAGAGAGTATCTTCCCGAGTGTTGTTCTTGGTGACACTATAGTAGTCAGGTGACCGATCGATTTATCTAAAGAGGGCTTTAGGTAATCTAGGCCGATCCGTACACATGTGTTTTCTGATGTACTACCACTCGAAGGGGTACCAACAGGGGTTACAAGGGTGGCCAATAGATGTGCGCTTAAGTAGCACTTGTATTTCCTACGTGTATGAATCCCTCAACCATGGGTTTATGCACGTAACGACAGATATTTTTGGATTAAAGACGCCGAAATATGTCTCTACCCTGAAGAAAAAAAAATTAACCCAAACTTTCTGCTGAGGAAAGTGCTCTGATACCACTTGTAATATACCAGATATAAAATGTATGCAGAACAGAAATAAAATGCTAGTAATGGAAAAATAACAACAATATAACCAGAACATTCAAAATAGCACTTTGAATATGAAAGCAAATGTTCATGGGCCTCTTCGAGGGGGAAACCTCCAGTTGAGCAGAGCTCTATTACAATAATATCCAAGTTAGGGCTCTCATACCCTCGACTCCTATTTATAGTAAAAAGAAGCATCTAGAGGAAGATCCTTCTAGAAGCGGAAGCTTCTATTAGGTCTTCTTACATCCGCCTTATTCTATTTTATTGAAAGGCATTATATATATTGACCTTTATTACATCAGAATATATTGTTCTACCTATGTGTGGGTTAGGACCCTAACAGTTGAATGGTTGGAAAGGAAGGAGTGAGAATTTTCCCGAGGAGAGAATACAAACCCTCAGATGAGCGATGAACAATGGTTGCAAAGGTATGTGTTCACAGAGCTACATGAGATTTTATTTGGAAAATTTCTTATATCTTTACTTAATGGTTAGAAAGACTATTGGAGAATACTGGAATATACCATAATGCGACACCAAGGAATTGGACCCCTGAGTTGGTGAGACAATTGAATTTTGTAAGCAATAGTACTTCGCACACAGTCAATTTCTAGTGGAATAAAATACTGGGGGGTTATATTATAGAATTTGCAGTAGATTGTACCTAGTCATATAGTGCTGTAGAAATGGGTTTCTTCAGAGGTCCATGAGGAAGGTTCATGAAAGCATTGGGTACATGGATAAACATGTTGTTGTGTGACAAGTGTGTGATGATAATGGATTCTGATTTCTAAGGGGATTCGTTCACATAGGGGAACTGGAGGTTGACCACAGGATGGTATGAAGGTAGGAAAGAATAAAGAAAGAAATGAAGAAGGAAGGGAGGAACTTAGGATGCATAGAAATGAGGAAGGTATACCAAAAGAAGAAGATAGGTTTGGAGTATTGTGTAGTGGAAGAAGGTACAATAGGTTGAATACTGGGGATGAGGAAGGAGAATCACATAGTGAGTATGAGAGGAGAGAACCCTAGGAAGTAGTCCAGATCATAGAAATACTACACACAAAAGGAGAGGAAAAGGATTCCCAGTGCAACCCTTTAATAAAAGATCCATTAAGTCTTACTTAGGCTGGATCCTGTGTCGATTCCACGACCTCATGTGCATCACCGAGATCTATGGTAACATTTGAGGATTTATCGAAATAACTTATATTTAGCATAGGAAGTCAAAATAGTAGTATTCATAATAGTGGTCATGCATCGGTCTAATAATAGGCTACCAATATTGCGTGGTTGGAAACAACATTTAGAGGTCATGCATCAGTCTAGTATATGAAACTGCAGAGTACTACACCTACAAGACAACCAAGGACATCAGCAAAAATTAGACAAGCATTGTTGAAAGAGTTCAAGAAGCCAAAATATGAGTCACAATACATTACATCATTGAAGGAAATCAAACAAGTGCATCCTAAGTTAGTTTTGGACTATGATCAGAGATTTAAGGATTTGATGGGTATATTGACATTTCATATTCTTGATCAAAAGCACAAAGAATGATTTATTATAGGACTATTTCCACACATTCTCTACCCGTTGATCCAACAAAATTTTGCATCGTAGCCTGAAGCTTTGGAGATTGCAATGAAGTTGGAAGTGTCTCCTGTAGGAGAGGGTGGGGGGATGGCTCAATTATACACATAGTTAGCTACCTTGACAATTCAATTGGTAGAACTGATGAAAGGAAAGGAGAAGCGGGAAAAAGTCTGGTGTACCAAGTGTAGGAATGAAGGCCACCATAAGGATGAAAGCCCTGATTTTGCACAGTATTTGGCGACTAGAGAACTGAAACCATTACTAGGAGAAGGGAACTCTGAAATATGCAAGAAATGGGGACATCATCCACATGATTGTCCATTGTTGAAAAAATACCAGAGTACGCCAAGGAATTTATTTTGTAACTTTTTCAAGTCAGTAAGGCATGAAGAGAAGGACTTTCGTGCATTCAATCCAATGAGAGAACGCACTTAAGATATGTATAGAATTAAGGAGGAAATGTTTGCGATAGCAGGAGGTGCTCCATAGTATAATAATCAAAGAGGATTTACTCCAAGAAACTGAGGGGGATTTGGCAGAGGTCATGGCAGAGGAGGTTGAGGCTCAAGAATACACTACAATTGTAATCAATTGGGACACTTAGATCGTGACTGCCTGAAGCCATGTACAACCTCCATGTATTGTATAACACTATATCATGCGCCAGAAGACTATCTGCAACTTTTTGCAAAGTGGCAGGAAAGAGGGAATCAGAACCAGAACCTGAATCAGAACGTACAAAAGTTATAAATACAGATATGTGATGAAGGACCATGCACAGAGGAGCTAAGACAATATCTAATGTGATAAATGGAGGGAGGAAGAGAGAGAAATGGGTGAGGAAATAAGCAGGACCTATGTTGACATTTGACCCACAACAAGAAAATGAGACATATCAATAGACAAGTAATGAGATACTAAGACCAGATTAGATATCATCAACACCATCTACAACCCCTGTTGTTGACATGTCGTTGATCGATGATCGTAATACCTATGGAAGGCCCCTTGAATAGGTAATTTCTTTGAAAGAATTCATGAAAAGTTGTTTAGAATTGATGAAAGATGAAGTTGCATTGAATACATTATGTGAAATGATTGATCATTGCGCACAAGAAAGGAGAGTTCCTACTATGTAGAGGGTAGTGAATCAGGTATTGCGCAAAAAGAGGATGAGCGTCAAGTTCAGGTTAAGTGTGTAGATTGGGGATTGTGACATGGATCAATTCATCCTAGACTTGGGTTCTAATGTAAATGCTTTGTCAAAGTAAACATTGGAAAATATGGGGAAGTTGTTGTTTATTTGGTCTCTCGTCCAGTTAATATTTGAAAACCTACAAAAGATAGTACCAATTGGTCGATTGATGGGAATACATGTGAATATATATGGGGTGTGCAGTATAGAAGACCTCGAAATCATTGAAATCGTGGATGATAGTCAGCCATATCTAGCATTGATGGGGTTAGAATGGAACTTTTACAATCATGCAATTATTAATCTGAAGAGGAGGGAAACGATATTTGAGGTAGGAGACTTAAAAGTTACCACGCCATTCGATATGACAGAGGGAACAAGGTACATACATCCAGCAAGAGGGAACACAATTGATAACTTGTATAATATGACTATGTGAATGAATCAATATGTTAAACCCATTACAGATGTTGCACTAAGTTGGAGAAGAATTATCCCATGTGCATCAGACTCAAAGGAAGGTATGGAACATTGGCAGTAGAGAATGATTGAAGTATCCACCAAACAATCTTCTTGCATTACTCGATCGCTACGTTGGATTGGAACAGAGCTATGTGACCTGCCCAAGTATGATGGTTTGACTGACCTAGAATGTTTCGTACATGTGTTTGAGTTGTGGATATCAGAACAAAAAATATTGTTGGCATTAGATGTTGTCTTGAAGGCCACTCTATCCAGATGGTGGGATGCACACAAAGAAGGAATATAAGATTGGCAGCACTGTAGAAGATTGATGCAAGTTAGAATCGGTGTTGAGGTGGAGTATATTGCACAGAAGTATATAGGGATAGGTGGTCCAACAGATCATGTTGATCCGTGCAGAAACATTTGGAGATCGATACCAAAGAAGGAATGGATGCACAAGTTTATACATACATTGGATACAATTCCTAAGAACTGGTACCTAGAACTAGAAATGCATAGAGAAACAATGATTTGGGACAAGCTAATTCAAAGGTTTAAGGTAACATTTACATTTGAACATGAATCTCCTTTACTAGATGCATCTTTTGAAGCCATTAGAACAAATATATTTTTAGAAGAATGGCCAATGGAGGTAGTACCTATGTGTAGTGCACACAGAGCTGTTGATACTCAGAGGGGGGTGAATCAGTATCAAGTAAAATTTAAAAACCTTTTTCAAATTATACATAAACCATTCAATTATATCCAATGAGAAATGAACAATAGTATAAGAGTTACACCAATACACCACAATACACCATGCACAATATATGAGAAATAATCAATATTTTTTGTTCAAGGGAAGAAATGACTTCCAAAGGTAGCTACAGCTTCCAAATGTAAAGGAGGG
>SNQJ01S0121873.1:27609-38722 GCA_010110895.2 Picea sitchensis | reverse complement strand
GACTCTCCTCCTATTTCCATGTTTATTTGATATAAGCCTCTATATCTAAGAAGAAATGGAATATTTGGCTTCCACTCGAAATACTTGTGTGGTGTAATTAGTAATCTAGAGAGTTTTGGACACTCACTGACAGAAACCAGAGTAATCTACCACCTAGACTAAGTTAATTTTCCATACAATCATAAATTAATTGAGTCACATGTGTGGAGGTGATAGAAACACATGCATGCACATGATATGCACCCTCCTAGCCACATGCATCTGATATGTTCCCTCTTGGTGAGAAAACAAAGGTGAACATGCAATTGCTGGTGATAAAACCAAGGTTACCATACATGTGTTTCTTCCACTAGTCTAACTGAAGTGTAACTGAGTCAAAACTCAAGAAGGAAGGTGCCCTATTTTATAGGAGGCTCCCTATTTTGTAGGGAATATTCCTAGGAGACAATATTCACATCTATGTATAGCAACCTCAACATTAGACTAGCAAACTTAGGAAAAATAATAAATAGGTGAGTATGTAATATCTCCAATAACTATGCCCTCCCAAATCAAAACTATGGCACCTCATTTGGCATGGTGACTCTCTTCCTCAAGTCAATGCCCTCTGTTGGGTTATGTCTCATGGGAAAATTTTAACAACAAAAAATGTTCAAAAGGGAGGAATTTAAGGGCCCTTTAGGTGCGTTTTATATTGTGAAGAATGTGAATCTATTTCTCACCTTTTCTTTGAGTTTCTTTGCAAAATATGTATGGAAGCATGCATATAAGGATATCAATGAAAAATTCACTCCACTAGACAACTGCATGGAAATTTGTGTAGGTTAAGAGAAAATATACTCAGGGAACTTTCTAAAAAAACATCTTCAAACAGTTATGGATGGCCCTACCTAAATTTATCTGTTGGGAAATATGGATAGTGATAAACTACAGAAGTGTCCTCGGATACACAATTTTGTTGATCAGGGAAAAATATTATTACATAATGGAAGAGAGGTAGAGAATATGTATACCTCTCAGGACTTATCTCAATATGCCAAGTGTCCTTGATCAACAACTCAAGGATAATCACTATGACAAGGATGTGACTAGGAGAACCTAGAAAATACACAACTTCTAGAATAACTTTATTAATCCAAGAAAAATAAATACCTAAGAAAATATCTAATTTCTCTAAAAATACTTTATTAAATAAAATTAGGATTATTGGGCTAACATTCTCCCCTTTAATCCCGAAGTTTATTTTTACAAATGCCAAGTTCATCTCTAAACTTGGTGAATTTTATTCTTCCTAATGGCTTGGTGAAAATATTTGAAGTCTGATTTTTAGATGGACAATATTCTGGCTTGATGATGTCGTTGTTGATGAGTGTTCTAATGAAGTGATACCAGATTCTTGGCCATTTTTATTGCTGATTGATTATCAATCAATAAAGTAGTTGGTGTTTCTATAGAGCATCAAGACCCTACAAAATTCTCTGAAGCCAAACAATTTCACATGTTGCTTCCCAAGATGAGATGTTTTCATCCTATGATGATTAATTTTCCATTGTAGCCTTCTTTATACAACTCAAATATATTGTTGTTGAACCCATATTCACTAAATACCCTGATGTGTATGTTCTATCATCGATATCTCTAGCAAAATTTGCATCTGAATATGCAACAAGTGTAAAGTTGTTGTTTTTCTTATAGAGAAGCCCAAAATATTTTGTTCCTTGGATATACCTGAGGACCCTTTTTGTTGCATTCCAATGAGTTTCTCTAGGTTCCTACATGAATATGGAAAGAACACTGATTGTGTATGACAAATCTGGACAAGTATTTTTCAGATAGATGAGACTGCCAATCAACTGTCTATAAATGGTATTGTTTACCAATTCCCCCCCTTAAAATTTTGAAAGTTTCAAGTTTTTCTCCATAGGATTAAGAGAGGGATTACAGTTCTCCATACCGAATTTGTTCAAAACATTTTTATCATACTTGGTTTGATTAAGGATTATTTGATGACGTTGTTGTATAATTTCCACTCCAAGATAGTATTGAAGTGGCCCCAAATATGTCATTTTGAGCCCTTTTTGAAGTTCCTATTTTACTTGCTTGATGTGAGCTTCAAAATTCCCTATATTGATTAATTCATAAACATAAAGAACAATTATCACCATGTTTTGACCTTGCATTCTATAATATAGAGTATCATTTAACTCACTACGATGAAAACCAACATGCTTAAGGTATTCATCCATCTTGGCATACCATGCCCTAGGTGTCTATTTCCAAACTATATAAGGCTTTAATAAGATTGCATAATTTGTGTTCTTTTCCTTCAACTTCAAAACCTGGGGGTTGATTCATGTAGACTTATTCTTTCAAATCACCATTAAGAAAGACACTTTTGACATCCATTTGATGAAGTGTTCAACCATATTGTGCAGCCAGATTTATTACCATTCTGATGGTGTTCTACTTTGTTGTTGGAGAAGATGTTTCTTCATAGTCAATTCCTTCTTTCTGATCAAATCCTTTTGTGACAAGCCTTGCTTTATATTTATCTACTTCACCATTAGCTTTATACTTGATTCGGTAAACCCATTTTCATCCTATGGGTTTAACATTGGTTGGACAATCAACAAGTTTCCATGTTCCATTTGCAATTATTGAATCATACTCATCTACCATGGATTGTTCCCATTCTTTATGCTTCATTGCTTATGTAAAAGTTGTGGGTTCAATATAATCATGAGTTACCAAGGAAAACTTTGAATGAGATGAAGTAGATCTTCTAGTTCCCGTTTTTTCCTTTTCATCTAGATGCACATCTTTAAGCAATTGTGTGAACCATTTTGTTCTACTGTGTTTTCCTTGTGGTGAAGTTACTGCAATTGATCTGTTCTGGATTGAAGATTCATCATCTAAGGAAGAGTTATCTAACTCTTAAACATTCATGTTTGGGGCTAAGTCTTTTTGAATACTATTTGGCTTTCCTTGATAAATTGTCTTTTCTTGAGCTACCGTTTTCTCCAAATGACCAAGTAGATTATCAATATCTCCAGTTGTTTGAATTTCGGTCTCATAAAAAACTGCATCCCCGCTGATAACAACCTTTATCCTTTCTTGTTGTCTGAATATCCAATAAAAATTCATTTCATACTTCTATTTTCCAACTTAGTCCTTTTTTCCTTAGGAACTAAGGCATGGCGTGTGGAGCGAAAAACTTGCAGATGATTTACTGAAGGCTTAGTACCATACCAAGCTTCATGTGGAGTAATCCCATCTAAAGTACATGTGGGTGATCTATTCCTTAGATATATATTTTGTATGAACCACTGCTACCCAATATTGATTGTTTAACACCTTAAAATGCATCATTGATCTAGCCATTCCTATTAGTGTTATGTTTAGTCTTTTTGAAACTCCATTCTACTAAGGAGTATACGAATTTGTCAATTGTCTTTGGATCCCATTTCTTCTACAATAATCATTGACTTCATGTGAAGTGAATTATCCCCCATTATATGTCCTTAATGTGACAATATTTTCATTGGTGTCATTCTCAACTAAGCATTGAAATTGTGTGAATTTTTCAAAAGCTTCTGATTTTTTCTTCAGAAAATAGATCCAAGTCATCCTTGTAAAATCGCCAATGAAAAAAATGTAGTATTTGCATCCACCAAAAGAAGATTCCATAGGACCACAAATGTCACTATGGATCAATTGTAAGCATCGATTTGCTCTCCATGTACTTTTGAAGAAAGGAACCCTGTGTTGTTTGTAGATGATACAAGCTTCACACTTACTAGATTAATTTTTGAAAGTAGGAAACTCCTTCACCATTTCACAAGATTTAAGTTTACTTAGGATTTCAAAATTCAAATTACCAAATATGTAATGCCATAATCTTAATGAACTAGGAGATAGATCCACGGATGCTGGAAAATCTTGTTTGGAAGGAATGATTGTACCTTGCAACCTTAGAAGTTTTCCATCTTCATAGCCCTTCATGACTATTCTAAAATTTTGTTTCACTGAATTTATTTTAATCCAACCATCTTCCATGATAATTTGATGACCTCCTTGTCTGATGGGCACCAAAGACATCAAGTTCTTCCTGAAGGATGGAACATACCAAACATTGAAAAGTAATACTTTTCCAATTCCTAGAAGAGAAAACCGGACAAATCCTTTTCCTTGAGGTGTATGGGTTGTGTCATCTACCAAATAAATTGGATTTAAGTCCATGTCCTCATATGTCCAAAAGTAATATTTTCTATAACACATATGTTGAGTTATCCCCTATGCCTAATATCCAGTCATCTTCATAACCTTTTCTTATCACTTCGTTGGTGGCCACTTAATCTGCAAACTCAATCTTCTAATTGGATTTCAACACATAATCATCTTCTTTATAATCTGCATACTGAGTTGAAGTTGAGGCATTGGACTTAGAATATTGTTTGAAAGTTTGTTTATCCCTTTGAAAGTTTTCATTTCTTGTTCTACATTCTGATGCCACATGGCCATTGTGTTGACATATTTTTCACTTGACTTGATTGCTTCTTTGATCTTGCAATCGTGTAAAATTTTGTTGACTTCTTCCTTTTCCTGGGCTTCTTCCACGACCTCGACCATAGTCAAAATTTCTTGATTTATTGAATTTTCCTCTTCCTCTGTTATTTTTATTGTAAGATCCTCTACACGCTAACAATGATAGAAAATGTTATCGTATCATGCACCCTCTACGCCGGTCGCCTTGTTCTCCTCATTTATCCCATACTCACCACGTTTATGTTCATCATAGCCCCTTCTAGAGGGTAACCGAAGAGGACTTGATTACAACAACTTCCAACTTCAGCCATCAAAAAATAATCGGGAGAGGCCGCTTCGGAACGGTTTACAGAGGAATCCTCTCCAACCTCAATTTCTGTGCGATGTATAGATGGTATGAATGACTTATTCATTTTTATTACTTGTGAACAAATTGAAGCTTTACAAATAAAAATGGGCTGAATCAAAGCGGAAAACGAGAATTTGAAAATGGAATTGTCTCGGGGCATAATTAATTATCAGAATTTCCATAAGCATATGTTCAGTTTATGCAACAGAGATACAAAACAGAGAAAATGATTGGCGAGGAATATTTCATGTGGCCATCATAGGATGGCCTCTCTTTGGCCTAGTAAAGGTCTTCACAACAAGAGTCACAAGCTACAGTCCAACGCTTTGGACCTCCTAGAACAACCGCTTATGGGAGTTCTATCGGAATACCGCCTTCACAAAGAAAATATTAGGTCAAACAAACTGAGAGAGCGGGCGAGCTTTGAAAAAAACCAAGGATATCCAAGCATTCACAACCAAGAATCCCAATTTTTCTATTTTCCAGGATCTTCCCAAAAAAACCGCTTTTAGGCCAGGGTTCAACCAACTTTTTTTTTCTTACTTGAACTTGCAGGTCAACCTATTTTTCCTATGGTAGCATTATATTCCCACCCTTTCCTCCAGAAACAGACTTCGTTCCCCCCCACTATTCCAACGTGGAACTTATCCCGTGAACTCCTCCCTTTGGGAGAAACCAGCATGCCAAGGTGATTATTCTCCCCCGCGAAGTATGTATGCCAAGGTGATTATTCTCCCCCATGAAGTATGTATGCCAAGGTGATTATTATTCATTTTCTGTATATCATAGGTGATTATTCTATTCTCCCCCATGAAGTATGCCTTTACCACTAGTTCAATCAAGATTTTTTTTATTGTTGAGTAATGGTTTTCTTGGAGCTACTTGCTTGGACTACCTGCTTGGATAGATTCTCACTCAACTATGGCTTGTAGGTATGGCAGATAACCATCCCACCAACATGGCTTGTAGGTATGATTTATTACCACCATGGAAGAAAGTGCTGAAGAATCCCATTGGTTGGGTTTGAGGATACAGGACTCCTACTTTCTCGTTGTTGAGAAATATTGAATGGGAACATTGTCCACAAATAAACTATTTCCATCCACAACTCACAGACTAATTAGGCATCACAACAATAACTATTAAATATATATACTCACACAACTTGTTGGCGATTCCAGAGAAACGAGTAAGAATGGAAGTCTATCATTGAGTCGAAACCATAAGAAAATGCGTTGCTCACTCTTACCAACCCCCCTAGAAAAAACATTCGTCTACACAACGTAGAAGTGTTCCCAAAAATTTCAAAGTCAAATTCGCCATGTCGATTGCCTTGGGAAGACATTTGCATCACCAAGTATATATCCTATCATTATAAGTCCAAAACAATCGGGAACCTAATAAATGTAATACAATTTGATTTAATGTACATGGAAAATGGAAATTACATAGAATGTAGTGACAGTGCCAGCATAGTCCCCAATAATGAGCTTAATTTGCACATTCACTTTTCCAAAGATGTATGTGCTCTTGGAAGCAAAACCTGCACCTGAAAACAAAACAATATCAACGAGACTTGGTATGAGCAGCAAAAGCATAAGCACGAGTAAGAGAAGAGAAACTGGGAAGAACAATAGAATAGATAAATACCGAAAGCATTATCGAGCTTGAGTTTGAGAAACTCCCCTTTGTACATAACATGGTCAAGAGCCCAACTAGGTAGGTATGGAATATAACTAGCCCACCAACTAGCACACAGTCTGGATGATGACCAACCAGACTAAGCTTCAATAAATGATGAAAACTCAGTAAAAGATAGGAAAGGCACTCGACTCGAGAGGAGGGAAAGGTCGTGTCTTTGCTTTTTGCAGATTCCTGAAGGGTTTCCACCTTTTCCTAGGTCTGCCACCATTTCTACACCTTCCTTTTCCAGTGTCGAAGAGGCCCCAAAATTGACGAACATGAAGTTGGCTTGATTCCGACTTTTAATGGTTACTGCAGTCCCTCCCAGAGTAAGTTAACCAATTTTGTTGAGCATTGTATATTTTTCCGCTCTATCTTAACTTCAATATTATGCTTGAAATGTCTGTCGCTAGTAGTCCATGATGGATGGGGTCAAACGCTTGTCCAAAACAGATGAAAACAAATACTTCAATTTCCATGAATATTTTGGGAATTTGAGATTGAAATGAAATTAGAGAGAGATATATATGTTAAGCACTTACACATATCCAATTTAGGGTCATGAAAGGTTGGTCAACCAAGGCAAGTTCACTGCAATGGTTGGCCACCAGGGATTCCATGTATGGTCATTCATCTACTATGACATCCATACGAACGCTAGACAAATCATTATAATAATCAGCTTTATTAGATATAGTATCAGTCTGTGTTTAGTGATTCCCAAGTCTCTCATGAAGGAGCTATTCCAATACCCAATTCTTATGTTTCTAGTCACCACATTGTTAAAGTCTTTAAGGGTTGGTTCTAAACGTGGGGTTGTTAGAATAGTCGATAATTTTGATTTATAGCACAAATACATAATTCCCCTAACAACAAGGCACACTACAACAACCGTGCGCCCCATAATACTCTGAGTATCTTCTTCTTATATCCAAATTCATCATTCTGATCGTAAGTTTTTTTTTGTTTTAATGAACAAACTAAGCTTGGGATTCTTCCCAAGTCATATTATGTATTTTTGAATCAACTTTTCAGATCATACCAATATGTGATGCAGATTCAAAAATAAAAACCATGATCCCTGAAGAACCCTCATACCATAATATTAGTCTTAAAATTAAGAGACTAAATAAGCCTAGTCAATATCCAAGAAAGACTTCCACTTACCTTGATTAGGGAACCATGGTGAAAAATTGCACCTGCACACAAACATATATTGCCAAGTATTGTTACATGCAATTGATTCGTACTCAAGCCAATTGGTAGGAATTTTCATTCAATTAGACATAAATAGAAAATGGCCAAAGTTGTTTTTTACAATGATATGTTTTAAATTTTCTTGGTAGGATGCCCTCAGAAGCGTGGATTTATTTTGTGCTCCAATGATGAAAAAAATTTCATTCCATATCCCAGTATATGTTTTCCCTTTCACAACGATTTACGGTGGGTGGAAGCCTCCTTACATCTTCAAAGGCCTCTGTCAAACACTTTCACAACATATTGAAATCGATAAGAGCCTTTTGACCTATCACTTGGATCTTGATAGTGTCCATATAGGTCAAAATAGACACATAGAGACTATGCATGAAAAAATTTCCATAATTATTTAATATATCAATAAACAACTTTCTAAACAGTTGGTATTCAACAAGTTTATGCAACCTTTCTTTGATTTCATGAAAATAAGTAGAAAACAATGAGAGGAGCTTGAGCAGTCTGTTTACTCATTATAGGTGCGCTAGTTACAAAGAAAGAAAAGATTTTATCGGATTCCCTTCCATTGTTACCTTCTCCATAGGGCCAATCGTACTTGATATCATCATTGATGTATTAAAAAAAGGTATTGCATAAAGATTTAGTAATTTCCTACATCAAGTGTATCATTAGTGAGAAAATATTTTATCAGAATGAGTTTTTGGTAAATTGGAACAACATACATGTGGTCCTCTTCATCTTTCTAGGAAACTCGGAATTCCTACATGCCTACATTGGAGAAGACTGCTAAATATATTTTATGTTTGTCTATGATAAGTTTCTCCCTTTTCACAAACTCCAAAGGATTCCCCACTTTTCCCATGATAGGTACCAAGAAAGAAAGAAAAGTGATTTCCCCACGACACTTGAGTTTTTGGATTCAACATCTCTTCTATGATCTGCACACATTTACATTGTCATCAGATCCTTGTTTTCCCAAATTTTCAAAAAGAAATAAAAATTTTATGAAAATTATCACCAACTGACAGGTGAATCTGCAAGTAATGTTGCATGTTGTAGAAAATGAATCACGTGGCTGCATCATTCACTGTCTATAGAGCATACAAAAAAGTTGTAAGTATACATTCCAGTCAGATAGTATGAATTAGTGTTGCTAGTATATGGAAATCACATACCCCTCCTACATAATTCTTTATCTGTATGATGTCTTCCAAGTTAAAAGTAGTATAAGAAAGAGAAATGGGCATGTGATGAACTTAAGGAGGTCCTCGGATAAGAAGTTGGATATCGTCAATCCATCCCATCTTTCTCAGTAAAGAGCTTATTACATCAATCAATGAGTATAACTATGCTTGGAAGTAGGAAAATTCGGTGGAAGAACGGGATTGTTGACTCTTCGAGCCCAAGAAAACAATGTGGACATAAAATAAACACCATCTGTAAGGGAATGATGGAGCTTAATAAGCAAGGTACTTCCGGCCTTGCTAGTTTTATAATTCATGAAGTGGAATTCCCAGAGAGGATGTGACTGATCCAGAGGTTCAATGACCAATTTGGAGATATAGTCATCCACGCATGCATCATACGAATGTTGGTCAGGAGGGAACTCTACGAGAAAAATGTGGTTGTCAATGTTCACTATCATTTTCTGCCATCACAAAACTCCTCAATCGTCTTTCTTAGGACAAACATTTATACAACACAAAACTCCTAGATACAAGAAACAACAATAGAGCACAATATCCAAAATCGAAAGGAAAAAGATGTTATAGTAGACATGGACTAGTAAAGCTCAACCCACAAATGAAGAAAGCCATTGTTAGTAGCCACAATTCAGTGGTGAAGGGCAATATGATTTAATGTACATGGGAAATGGATATTACATAGAATGCAGTAACAGTGCCAATAGAGTCCCTAGGAATAATCTTAATGTGCACATTCAATTTTCCAAAGATGTATTTGCTCTTGGAAGCAAAACCTGCACCTGAAAACATAACAATATCATTGAGACTTGGTGTGAGTAGCAAAAGCATAAGCACGAGTAAAAACAAAGAAATTGGGAAGAAAAATAGAATAGATAAATACTAGAAGTGTCATCAAGCTCGAGTTTGAGAAACTCCCCTTCATACATAACATGGTCAAGATCCCAACTGGGTAGGTATGGAAGATAACCAACCCACCAACTAGCATGAGGTCTGGCTGATGACCGGCCATACCAAGCTTCAATCAACAATGAAAACTGGTAAAAGATAACAAAGGCACTCGACTCGAGAGGAGGGAAAGGTCGGGACTTTGCATGTCTCATATGCTTTAAGGGTTTCCACATCTGCCAAGGTCTACAACCATTACTACACCTTCCTTTGTCAGTTTTTTTTGCCTTAGCCGGAGGTCTGCAATATTTGCATTGATCTAAGAGCACCTTTTCCAGAGGTTCCTCGATTTCACTCCAGAATTGTCACAAGCTTCGATTGCCTCAACTGCATAGAAGGCCTCCATTACAGAATTGCCAATAGTGACAGGGCGGTGCCTCATTATTTAATTTCTTACTTAATTAATTAAAAAAAAAAATCATTTTTGTCAAAACAGTGACAAGCTGACGCTTGGTTATTTAATTTCTTACTTAATGAATTTAACTAAAAATCATTTTTGTCCGAACTCTCGTCACAACTCCATCGCCGACGCGACAATAACGCTTCAATTCTTTGAGCGAATAGCATTGCAAGTAAATATGTTTTATTAAAATGTATAAAACATAAATCTAGATCCAGCTAAAAATGGTGATGCACAAAAGAATTGCCAGATCTTAATTAATCTTGCAATTTTTACAATGAGGAGGGATCCTTTTTTTTTTTTATCGAAAAATTTAGATCTTTCACACAAGTTTGTGAGATCTAAAAAAAATCAAATTTGAATTTAGATCTACATATCTGCTATCAGATCAACCAAGATTATTGGAGAAAAAAAATCAAAAAATTTGTAGATCTAATTAAGATGACAAGTAATTTCAAATAATGTGATTATTTGCAAATAATTTCCCTGACTTGAAATAATGAAATACCTCCTTAACGAATTTGTTTTGTTTGTTGAAGAAACCAAGCTTAAGCTTTGGAGTCTTCTTCTTCACATCACCATCATGGTATTATCATCACATTGACTTTCTCATCACAATAGAATTAACCTTAACCATGGCATTGATACCATGATAAACTCTAGAAGTGTCCTTAGACACACAATTTTATTAATCACTATGAAAAAGATGTGACTAGGCCAACCTAGGAAATACACAACTTCTAGAATAACTTTATTAATCCAGGAAAAACG
>SNQJ01S0121871.1:43103-56434 GCA_010110895.2 Picea sitchensis | reverse complement strand
AGTGGGGAGACAAAAAAGACTTCATGTATTACATGACAGAGTTTGGGTCTTTGAAGAGAAAGGAAGGAGAGTCTGTCTTCGACTTCTCCAAGAGATTCAATAAAATGTACAATAAGATCCCCACTGAGATAAAGCCCTTAGAAGCCTCTGCTAAAATCACTTATGATAGCACTTTTGATCTTGATTTCTGCCTCTTGTTGAGGGAAAGGAGAGCCACTACTCTGGCTCACATGCAGGATGCAGCCATGGAAGCAGAATCTAACATATTGGCTGTTGACCAACTCAAGAATAAGGCTGATAGAGACATATTCAGGAAGAGACCTGAAACCTCCCGATCCAATTCTTCTCCCCTTCCCCTTCAGACGGACGAGGTAAGTAAAGTGATAAAAATGCTTTCGGATAGAATGGAAAGGTGGGAGTTAGAAGGGAATCCCATGTAAAAAAATCCCCAAAATACTGATAATAGAGGCTTCAGAAGGCCTAGTAACAATGTGCCACAGGCTTTGGCAAGGGAACAAAGGAGCAAAGACAGAGATGATCAGAGGATTCAAACGCCTCTCCAAAATAACCTAGTTTCTCATGAGGAAGGAGAGGAGATAGATGAGCTCGACCCTGAAATTCTTTGTATCAAAGAGACTTCCCCTTTTCCCCATTTGAATCAATCCACATATGAAGAATCCCTTATAAACACTCAAATCAATGAGTTGAGTAAAGGGGAGAAGGCCAACAAGACTCCTAACAGATACCATCTCAGGTCAAAGAAGAAAGAAGGGAATTTTTATAGCCATGATCAACCCCTCATAGTGGAAAGGCATGCCAAACATGCAACAATCACTACTAAAGAAAAGAAAGCTCATAATACTTCGCCAACAGCCAAAGAACCTGTCTCCAAGGTAAGGGAATCTCCTAAGCCTCTTTCCTCCTTTATTTTTGAGCACGAAATTCAAAAGATTAGAATTCCTGTACCCCTCTCAGAACTAGTTAAAAATGAAGATTTCAAAAGGTTCCTCTCCAAACTGCTACAATCTGAGTCCCCCCAGCCTTCCACAGACTCAGTAAATCTTCAAGATGAAAAGCCAGCAGTTGTCCTAGGCCCCATGGTAGAAGATATAGATGATTCATCCCCTCCCTTCTACACATCCCTGAATATACATGATAAGGTGTTGCATAATTGCCTCATGGATTCAGTAGCTTCCCACAACCTTATGCCCAAAATAGTCATGGAAGAATTGGGCTGGAAGTGACAAAGGCTTATCACGATTTGTGCTCTTTTTATTCAAGGAGGGTGCAATACCTTGGAGTCATCAAAGACATGGTGGTCTCTTTATTTCAGCTGCCAATGAAGAGTGTGGTCATGGACATTGTAGTAGCTGATGTTCCCCCCAAGTTTGACATGCTGTTGTCAAGATCTTGGATTAAAAAACTTGGAGGAACATTACAGATGGATCTCACATATGCCACCATTCCAGTCTTTGGAGGAGAACACATGTGGTTGTACAGAGAAGCACAACTAGCCTACATTGTTAGTGATGAAGCAAACCCCACCAATCATCCTATATTTTCACTCGACACTGATTTGGGGTCTAGCTTATTGCATCTCACTGATACTCCTGAAGCCCCTTTTGAAATCAGAAAGTAGCCCACATTTAATCATGAGATACCTCCTCCAACCACCTCTGTTTGGAAGATGTTCTTCGATGGAGCTTCTTCTAGCGAAGGCACTGGTGCTGGAGTGGTTTTTGTGTCGCCTTGTCAAGAAACCACATGCCTGTCATACAAGCTAGAATTTGAAGCTACCAATAATGTGACAGAATATGAAGCTCTTTTTTTGGGTTTAAGGGCTGCAAAAGAAATAGGAATTGAGGGGGTAGCAATGTTCGGAGATGCTGAGTTGATTATCCAACAATTCATAAATGCTTATCGGGCTAAGAATCCTCGGCTCAGGAGTTACAAAAATGAGGTATGGTACCTAATTGATAATTTCTTCTCAGCTTTCAACATTTCTTTTATTCCAAGAGAGGAAAATACTTTGGCCGATTCCTTAGCTATCTCAGCTAGTCTATTCAGGATCCCTCTGCCGCCTAAGATCAAATATTATGTTGATATAAGATATAGGCCATCTGTACTGAACAATATCAAGCATTGGAAGGTATTCGAAGACGATCTTGAAATCAAAAAAATTCTTCAATCTGTTGATGAATTTTCTGCATTGCACATTGATCAGGATCCTGATCTCGAAATTCACCCTCACCCTGAGGTATTTTTAAATAAAATTGATAATCACCATATTATTCATTTGCCTAGCAATCACATTCTGAGGGGACTAGTCCCTTTAGAAAGACTGTTCGATGGGAATGATGTGGCAGTGAAGGGTAGGGTTTCAAATGAAGATGTTGATACAACGGGGTGTGACATTGGCACACAGGAGGAGCCTAAGTTTGTCAAGTTGTCAAGTAGTTTGACCAAAGAGCAGAGGGCCGAATATACCGAGTTATTAAGATAATTTTCTGATGTGTTTGCATGGACCTATGAAGACCTCTAGATATATGACACATATGTCATTGAACACAAGATCCCACTGAAGGAAGAGGCTAAGCCATTTAGGCAGAGGCTAAGGAAGATAAATCCCATGTTGTTTCCTATCATGGAGAGAGAAGTGAAGAAGTTGTTAGATGCCCAAATCATTGTACCCTTGAGATATTCTGAGTGGGTGGCCAATTTGGTCCCAGTGAGGAAGAAAAGTGGAGAAATCAGGTTCTGTGTTGATTTTAGGAACCTGAACAAGAGCTCAAAGAAAGACAACTATCCCTTGCCCAACATGGAACACATATTGTAGAGGGTAACTGGTGCATCTAGGATATCCATGGTTGATGGTTTTTCTGGCTATAATCAGATATCAATCATGCTCAAGGACAGAGAAAATACAACCTTCACCACTCCTTGGGGCACGTTCATGTATGCCAAAATGCCTTTTGGATTAATAAATGCAAGAGAAAAATTTCAACGAGCCATGGACATAGCCTTCATCAGGGAGAAATATCAGTTTGTGGTAATCTATCTAGATGACATCACAGTCTTCTGTAGTTCTGATAAAGAGCACTGCTGTCACTTAAGGAAAGTTTTCTTGAAATGCCGGAGTTTGGCCTTTCCTTAAATCCCAAGAAATCTTTGTTTTCTATGAAGGAGGGGAAGCTGCTAGGCCATATAGTATCACCAGAGGGAGTGAGAATTGATCCCAACAGGGTAGACGCAATTTAGACCCTGTCACTTCCCAGGTCTAGAAAAGAGGTCCAGGCTTTTTTAGGGAAGGTTAACTTTCTGAGGAGGTTCGTCTCAAATTTTGCTGAGTTGGTGAAACACATCACAGCCATGCTCAGAAAGGGAAATGAAGTAAAATGGACTGCCGAACCCAGGGAATCTTTTGTCCAAATAAAAAAGGCATTGACTGAGGCACCTATGCTGATCAATCCTGATTATTCCAAGGATTTCCTAGTTTTTTCTTTTGTTTCTTTTGATACAGTAGCAACGGTCTTATTGCAGAAAATGAGGAAGGGCGAGAAAAACCCATTTCCTTCTTCAGTAAGGCATTAAGAGATGCATAAATCAGGTATGATATCATGGAGAAACATGCCTATGCCTTGGTGAAAGCTCTCAAAGCTTTCAGAGTCTATGTCTTGCACTCAAGAGTGACTGCATACGTTCCTTCGGCCTCTGTAAAAGACATCCTTATACAACTTGACATAGATGGGAGAAGAGGTAAATGGATTGCTAAGATCCTTGAGTTTGATCTGGAGATAAATCCCACCAAGTTGGTTAAAGGGTAGGGTTTAACCAAGCTGCTAGCTGAATCCAACTGCAAGGCCTTGGGGTTTGGCTTCATCAATGCTTGCTCAGAAAATCAGCAAGCTGAGTCACCCAGCAAAAGCTCTCAGGGTGGCTTATCACTAGAAGAATGCACCTGGTACAGAGACATTTTGTACTTTTTGCAAGAGTTGAAGCCTCCTGATGGAATGGGAAAAAGAAAGGCAAGAGATTTAAATCTCAAGGAGGTCAGATATTACCTTATTGACCAAACCTTGTACTGGAGAGACCCTCTAGGGGTGTTTATGAGGTGTCTGAACCCACATGAGGCCTAGAAAGTTATGTTTGATTTCCATAGCGGCCTTTGTGGAGGTCATCATTTATGGAAGACCACAACTCACAAAATTCTCTGGGCTAGGTACTACTGGCCCACCTTATTCACTGATGTCTGCAGAGAAGTCAGAGCTTGCATCAGATGCCAAAGGTTCTCAGGAAAGAAGAAGCTCAAATATCTGCCACTAAAGCCTGTAGTAGCTGCAACACCCTTTCAGTAGTGGGGGTTGGACTTCGTTGGAGAAATTCATCCTCCTTCAAGTGTCCAACACAGATGGATCCTGACTGCAATAGACTATTTCACCAAGTGGATAGAAGCTACCCCCACCAGGAGTGCTTCACACAAGTTAATTATCATCTTCTTGGAGGATATCATAGCCAGGTTTGGCTGTCCCAGCAGAATTGTCATTGATAATGCTGCTTCTTTCAATTTTGAGCCTCTGGTTAAGTTCTGTGAGCAATTCGAGATTTCACTAATTCACTCCACTCCCTATTATCCTCAAGGAAATGGACTGGAAAAATCTTCCAATAAAAGTCTAATTAAACTCATTAAAAGATTATTGGAAGAAAATAAGAGGGCCTAGGATTCAAAGCTCAAATTCTCTCTTTGGGCTGATCGAGTGACAACAAAGAAGTCCCTGGGCACCTCACATTTTCAACTTGTTTATGGGACGAAGGATGTGTTTCCCACTCAGCTCACTTTACCTGTAGAAAAATTATTTCAAGATCATGAAGGAGAGCCAGACCATATGGTCAGAAGAATTCATCAAGTGGTGGAAGTGCAATAGATCAGGGAACAGGTAATGGACATAGCTCATAGTCATCAACAGAAGATCAAGCATGCCTTTGACAGGAAAGTTAGGAAGGAGGAATTCGAGCTGGGTGATTTGGTGCTTAAGTGGGATGCACCCAGGTAGGATAGAAGAAAACACAACAAGTTTGATGCCCTCTAGATCGGGCCCTTCAAAATCTCTGAAGTATTCTCAAATAACACGTACAGGTTGTAAGATTTGGAGGGGGAAGAAGTTTTTAATGGCCTAGTAAATGGGCATTTCCTGAAGAAATGTTTTGTTTGAGCCTTAGATGGCTCCCCTATTTTTGTAAATATTGTTTTTCTGTTTATTTTCAGCTTAATAAATGACTCCATATCCAAATAGCAAGGCACTGGAACTGTAGAAGGAGTTCTTAGAGAATCACAGGGATGACTCTATCCCCCATGGAGCCTAATGTTAGCGCCAATTTTTGCAAGTGGGGTGTTTCTCTCCGATTTCAAGCCCTTGGTGTAAAATGCGAAGAAATGGGGTTTAAAAACCCATCAAATGTGTTTTATTCAAAGGCTCCAACCATGAGCGCCAAGCACAGTACGCAGAAAAGTCCATTTCGGGCTTAAAACCAAGTGAGTGGGCAAAGAGCATTTTTCAGCGGTGAGGATCCATCGACAGGGTAGATCGATGGACATCGGGTAAACCGGGACCATGAAGTTTCCTGGAGTTTAACACAGTGTAGAGGCCTGAGAAAAAGCCCACATATTCCATGAAATGATTGTGGCCATCCGATCCAGTCGGGACATGTGGTGCCTGATCAGGCTCGGTCGCGATCTCGGCTACCGAGACTTTGAAATACAAGGGTCAACACCCTTCCTTGCATTTGGAATCACCGAAATGTGAAATGCGAAAATCTCCTTTGAAGATAGGCATGTTTCAACATTTCAGCTACCGGGACTTTGAAAGACAGAGGGTCGACTCTTCCACTGCATATGGAATCGTTGAAACATGAAATGTGAAAAGCGCCTTGAAGATAGGCATGTTTCGGCATTTCGGCTACCGGGACTTCGAAAGACAGAGGGTCGAGTCCTCCACTGCATATGGAATCGCCGAAATGCAAAGTGAAGAAAGTGCCCAGGAGTTGGGCCCACAGTCTTGGTATTGATCCAGGCCGTCCATCCCAGGGATGCGTGTTACACATAAAAAATACTCACTTTGATAGTGTCACAAGTGTCATCATTACGAAGGTCGCAAGTGTCGCATTTTGCTCACAAGTGTCACAAGTGTCAGGGAAGCATACTGCCATGATACCTATGTCGTGCCTATAATGACATGAGAAGGACACTTGAAACACCTCAAACATTTGATTTGGAAGAGGAGAAATGAGTTAGCAGGCTCATGAACCTTTTTCCATTTGAAAACACTCAAAAAACTAAGTTTTTGGAGGGGAGCGCTCCCCTATACCTCTTTTGGGAGTGCTGGTGCTCCCCCTTACACTGTCTGGGAGCGTTATAAAGCTCCTTTGGCCCTTCTGGAGGAGCGCTATTGATTTTAGGAGTGTTGGCTCCCCCCTTAAGCCTACTAGGGAGCCCTACAACGCTCTGATGGCCCTTTTGAGGGAGCGCTACCTATTTTAAGCAGCAGTTGAGTTGTTGAGATGAATGGGGGGAGGATCCTTTCATTCTTGGAAGGAAGTTGGATTCGAATCCCTATTCTAGCCATGATATTTGGGCAGATCCTCAACTGAAGGAGGCAAATCCTCAACTTCCCCAAGGATATCTCAAGCTGTTGAACCTCTCCAAGGCTATATAAGCAAGCTTTCTAATGGTGAAAGGGAACTGAAAAGGGAGAATCACACCAAACTTATGATCTTATAAGTGGTGTTGGAATAGAGATAATTTGGCAGTAAGAGACCTATGATCTCATAGGGAGCAATCGGTGAAGCTATCATCATTTGGATCGTGGATCTTTCGAGTAAGGGTTAGACAAGGAGGACTTGGCGAAACTGCTACAATCTATCTACGGCTGTAAGCAATGTTTTGTCCTCATAAATATAATTTGCTTGGCCTATTTCTTTCTAATTCGTGTTCAATCTCACATGAATTTGTCTCTTTAGTAGATATACCTATTTCAGACTAATCTTGATAGAGTAGGAAGTAGTCGTACTTTGTTTGTCTACAGGGCTCATTGAGGAGCGAAAGATTAGAGCTCAACTCGGAGCGTGCAGGGACAAACACTGGTAAAAGGTACTTCTTTTCTCCTTCCTCCTCACACATTAGTCCACCTAGATCTAAAAGGAAGTCAGTGACCATGATAAGCACTTTCTATCTTAGAGTTAAGAGTCTAGCTCTTTGAGGAGATCTACCTGTCCGTAGGGAGATTTTCCTTCAACAGAAATTGGCGACTCCACTGGGGAGCTCGAATCGAAACTTTTGGTTTTGATTTTTCCTCATAAGACCTTGTATTTCCATTTGGTTGTTTTCAAACCTTGTTCACCCCTTCATATCTGATTGCACTTGCTGATTGACTCTTTACCCCATCACACTCAGCTTACCTATCAAAATTTGATAAAAAATTTGGGTTTTTGGACATTTTTATGAGTTTTTTGAGCCTGGCGCCCCCCTGCCCATGTTAGAAGAGTGCCAAAACTCTCTGGAAGTGTTAGACAGAGATTTATAACGCTTTGGTGGCCCTTATACCATAGCACCAACCCTTTTTTTCCCAAAATCTCTTCAAAAATTGTATTTTTTGGAGGTGCAAACCCTGTTTTTTCATTTGCTGAGCTGCTTTGAGATTTAATGATTCTTCCTTTGACCTTTGACATGCTTCATATTGAGAAGTAAACACCTTGTTGTTCAGATTTTATGCCCTTCTTCATTATTTTTGAGTTTTTGCTGTTGAGAGATTGAAATCGATCCGTTGTTTTTTTCCTCTCCTATTCGACTGAGCGGGAACTCCAGTGAAGGACATTTGAAGTCTGTGACTCTTCTCACTTGGGTTTTTGAGGTCATTGTTCTTCAAACACCTCATTTTTGTGTGAATTGTTTGATTTTTCTTTGTTATATTTGTTTTCTATTTGCTTCTTGTTTCAATCACAGCAAGAGGGTGTGTGTTGTGTTTGCGAAATCTGATCATACTTGTCTGAATCTCCTTGATCTGAAAAGGTAGCTGATAGGAGAACTTTTTTGCATTGAATTAGTCATTATTCGCATACAAAACGAAAAAGATACATTTTAGTTCTTGATTTGCATATTAGAAGGCATTTTTGAAAATGTTTTAGCATCGCATTGGATTCGATTGAGAACCAATTGTTTGAGGAATTTTCATATTAGTGTTTGAAAGTGAAAATGACTCCTCTTTCCCTTAAATAGCTGTTCATTGAAAAGAAATGATTGCTTATCATATTCTATGCATATTTTTGGGCATTGAGTCATCATTCCATTAGTTTCACTTTCGTGCACCCTTTGAGTAAAGAACAGCTCTAAAATGAACGCTAATTAAAAATTATCTAGAACATTTTTGTTTTTAGGATCTTCCACCAACAATAGACTAGGGTTAGCACTTTGGATTAGGCTGTGAGTACAACTCTCCAAAGTTTTCAAAACAAACATCAGCATCCTGAGTTAGGGAGAGTCAAATCCAATTGTTGTATTGTTTTTCTAGGATCCCCCTCTCACACAGGGGTTACGCACGAGGTCGCATTCGGGTGAGTTACGGAGATTATCCCTTCGTGGTTCAACTGTTTGTAGTGGTCGGATCGTATATTGGGGGTCACTTGTAGGTATACCCACGATTATGTGTGGGAGCCTTTAGGTTTTATTTCGGACTTGTTATCCTGCCCATACGTTCTAGATCAAACTGTCGACTGTACCCGCCTAGGGACTCATTGCGAATTGGTATATTTAGTTGCCATAATCTTTAGGTACTTACACAAGGTGACGGTGAAGGGAAGTCTCACTGTACCTGGAACAGACATTGGTCAAACTCACTCGGGCTCCTTGGAGGGTAAATCCACAATTACTACGTGAAAGCTTGCACCAAGGCGTAAGTCTGTTAAGCAGGTTGCCATTGTAACTATTCAACCATATCCCAGCCCCTTCTCGACTTGATCACGTGATGTTGGATTTCATCACCAACTAGTACGGTCATTGAGAGAAGTTTTGTTTTCTTGGTTGATTCCTATATTTTTTTAGTGCATGCTGTTTCTTTTTGTTAGTTGGCCCTAGATTTTCAGTGTGTTCTGTTATTCTCCATAATTGAGCCTGTAGATGATAAAGGTCTTCGTCGATCATGTAGGATGCAAGGGTTGCCTCCGGAAGGCTATCAACCCTTACCTCCTAACCCTCCAGAAGACAACTACCGTAGAGAGGTAGAAAATTCATTTGACGCCGGAAGTGCTATTTCTCCCCCGTTAGATAACCCAGAAGACGCTTTGGACACGGTTGAAAATCCCACCACGCCTATGTTGGTAACTCCTCTCGAACCACTTTTGGTTCATTTAGACTCCCTTGGGAACGTCATAGACGAAGAAGTCCCACGATTACCGAGATGATCTTTACCAAAACATATATGGGATCCACAGAACCAATCTTTGGTGATGAGTATAGGACTCCTATTCGTCCTAGCACCACAGTAGAAACCAATCCTACACCTGCTTGTTTTGTATGGAGGACTTCATCGGGACACGATCTCTATGAACATTTCGAATATATTCGAAAACCCTTTCCTCCTCATGACCCTCCTAGTGAAACAGGACCATTCGGTCAAACCATGAATCACCCAGTCGATCAGGTTATTCACTCTACTGCCATGCCAGCACCAATCCATCCTAATGTTGGACTCATCACCTCTACTCTTCCCCAAAGCACTTCAATCTCTACCCCTATTTCTACAAGTTTTTACTCTACAGCACTGCATGTTCCACATGATCCTATTGGGACATCTTCTCACCTGAGAATGCATACCCCTGCTGGCCAAACACAACCGGATGGAGGGAAACCACCATCCAACATACCTTTCCCTCATGGAGGACTACCTTTCCATGGTAGGCCTACCCCTCCTGGGGGACAACCCCCTGTTCATGCTCCTCCTGGAGTGAAACCTCCATTTGCCAGTCAAACCCCGGTCATACATCCACCGCTGGCAGGGGGGCAACCCTCGTTTGTTGGAAACCCTTCACAATCCCAGGGAGTATCTTCAAGAGGCATTTTTACCCAACCCCACGTTAGGGGGCACTTGTATAATAACCCACTAGGAGGAGTATCCAATCCTGTCCCTCCCGGAACATCTTACGGGCAATCTTAACCGGGCGGTATCCAAAACACCACCTGGAGCTCTCCGGGACCACAGTCTTATCCTCCTCATGGGCCTCATGTGTATCTGCCTCCAGGATCTACTCCTTACCATTCTCAAGGCCAAAATGTTTATCCTCCTCACGGGAAAATAAATCACCCAGCCTATAATGTTCAAAATCCACCGGGTTATGCCCATGTTTCTCATGCACCGTCGAATCCTTCTTACCCTGGCCAACAACAACCATATGTAGGAGGACCTACTGGTTACAACTATCCACCTAACCCAGCCTATGGTCCTACTAGTGTTCCTATGCCTCACCGGTATCATTCGCACATTAACCGACAGCTACCTTTCCTTGCAACTCTGGATCTCCCAGACTTGTCTCGATTAACTAATGATCCTATTTCTCATTCACTGGTTTGGCCAGTTATTCTAGCAAAAATTCCTTCTGATATTCCAAAATTTGACGGAAACCCTGGCGAAGATCCAAACAACCATGTGATGAATTTCCATTTGTGGTGTTCATCAAACTCCCTTATGGATGATTTTGTACATTTGCGTCTTTTCCAGTAGAAACTTACCGGTTCGGCAGCAAAGTGGTATATTGAACTACCACGTGCTTATTTTCATGATTTTAATTCCCTTGCCGTGTCTTTCCTCATGCACTTTCAACTGCCTATTCACTACGAGACAAGTACTGAACTCTTGACCTCCCTTCGTCAAACTAACTCTGTGCATATCTCTGACCATATTCATGAGTGGAGGTGACGACGAAGGATGATCAAGGCAGT
Source organism: Picea sitchensis (assembly GCA_010110895.2). Lineage (NCBI taxonomy): Eukaryota > Viridiplantae > Streptophyta > Pinopsida > Pinales > Pinaceae > Picea > Picea sitchensis. The sequence goes on along the minus strand of SNQJ01S0121871.1, from coordinate 45,450 downwards.
CATTCCTGACATGCTCTTGGAAGAATCGTTTACTAAATCACCGTTACCCCCAATTGCTCGCGATGTCGCTATGGGTGGTGTAGTTATAGAGGAACAAGCCATCGCTCGGGCTCAGTATTTAGACTTGGTTTATTCCCAATCTGGTACTTTGTATGATTTGCTTCCGAATGATGCTCGAGCTAATACTGATCCTTCTAAGCCATCATCCTCATCTCATGCGGATGGTGTTATCAGTTCCTTCAAAACTCAACCTTTTTCCAAATCAACTACACCCTCCTCTACCTCCCCTCAAACTTAGATCTCTGAGGTGAATGTCATTCAATCTGCCCCTTCACAACAATCTGGAGGCAAGAAGAAGACAAAGAATAAATCAAAAAATTATAATGAACAACCCAAAAATCAAACACCTGCTACCGAAAAGAAACCACAACAGAATCTGAAATTCCCGTGTATCATTTGTGGTGATGATCACTACACTTGAGATTGTCCACTTCGCAATGAAGAGGACAAAATTTTCCAAGGGAAGTCACAACCCGCTGTGCTTACTCAACCTTTTCCACATCAACAATCCATGGTTGCTCAAACCCCCTCTCCTGGGGAAAGTTCTAGCGAACCTAATGATGAGGCCTCGTCAAGTGCACATATTTATATGTTTAATGGGATCAATTTGACCACTCGCTCTAAGACCTACGACACACCAGGTAACCCTGACAAAGGCAAAGACACTAACGGTGCCAGTACTTTACCGGATCCATCATCATCCTCTGTTAGTCTTCCATCGGTTAATCTTCCGTCTGGACCAGTTCAGATTGAGAAACCCACATTCGACTCTATATTATGCCCTCCTAAGAGCACTATCCGCAAAGCTACCTTTAATCCTAGTTCACGTGCTGCCCAAAACTACAACATTGTTGAAGATATGGCTCAAGCACCGTGTGCTATGTCTGCATTAGAAGTTCTACAACATTGCCCAATCAACGTAGAACGCTCTTGACCACTCTTGGTGCTGTTGATCCTAAGTTGTCCAACTAGATCATGTTTAACCTGGATAATTATGTGTCTCGACTCTCCCACCAACTTGCTTTCCAAGTTGATGTTGTTGTTCACAATCAACAAATCCATCGAACTATTTTGGATGAGGGAGCCTCAACTTGTGTCATGTCTTTAACATGTTGGAAAAGTTTAGAATCACCAGTACTCAACAAATCCCCAACGATGTTACGCGCCTTCGATGGGCGAGGTTTTCATCCCCATGGGCTTTTACAGTTCTGCCCATCCAATTGGGTGGAAAAACTGTTACTATTGATGTCGAGGTGGTCGATGCTCCCCTCGATTACAACTTGTTACTTGGAAGAAGTTGGTTTTATGCTATGACTGCCGTTGCCTCGTTAGTTTTCCAATGTGTACAATTTCCTCACCATGGCAAAATTGTCACTGTTGATTAGTTGGATTTCTGCACAACCGATGTTCGCATTCCTGCTACCAACAATATTCCTGCTACCACAAGATCACATATGAAAGCATTGGTGTTGGCTTACTAAAAGATTCCATCCTCATGGGTACCTTCCCTACACCACTTCCACCAACTATACATCACATTGCCACCGTCGATATGATTTCAACCGCGGCTTATCAATCTTTGGAATCATCTGACCCTTGGATTGTACCTTGTCCCTTGGAATTCGATGCACTAAGTGACACCGTGCCACTTAGTCTAGCCGAAACATCATACGTTTCTATCCAATAAATTTCTCCCTCATCAGATGACCAACATTTATTGGCACCTGACATTTCCTTGATGCCATCATGGTTGTGTTCCTTGTCGTTTGCAATCGACTACATTTCCCCAATTTTTCCTTCAGATGAATCTATTCTGGAAATGTTTCACATTGACAAGTTACCTCGGGATAATAACCATCACCGATCCTCTTTTCTTCCCCCTCGTGAAGAAATTTGGGCAGATATACCATCTATCTCCCCTCCTTGTGTTGATTTTTCATCATCTCCCATGCTTTCAACTTCCGATGATTTGGATCCGGTAGTGTGTTAAGAACCAAATACAAAAGCACCACAATAGATATACAAGAACAATATGCAAAATCTTCTTTATTACCATCAAACCCTTGAGGTAGGGCAACACCATACAATGGATCCTATTATGGAAGGGATCCTCTCCTGTTCACTTGCCTCTTCGAGGGGGCAACCTCCTAATGAGCTACAGCTCCAAATACAATAATTCTCTTCATATCTCATTACATTGCTTAAACCCCTTTATATAGTGCTACCATCACCTAAGAACATTCTAGAGGAGGAATCTTCTAGAAGTAGAACCTTCTAAGAAGTCCTC
>SNQJ01S0121871.1:17396-28028 GCA_010110895.2 Picea sitchensis | reverse complement strand
GAAATATTGGTTAAATATTTCGCTCAGATCTACGGTCCGGCGACAGGCGCATCGATCGATGGCTGATGGTATTTTTCGGACCCCCTAGACCGGTCTGCTTTTAACAATGAGGGGGGGGGGGTCCGGAATGGAGTGGTTTTCTGGCGAGCCCTTTTCTCTATGTGGCAAGAATCCATTGCTCTAGACTCCCACCACTTACCACTTACCATTTTCTAACATACCCCCCGTCACCCCATGACATCATTTTTCACCTTTTTCCTTAAAGATCACATCTCATAACTCTATCAGTCCATTCCCCCTATTCACACATTGCAAGTCCCTTCATCATGGTCAATTCCCAATCAACACCATCCACATCACCCTGTCATACTTGTCATTCGTTGTTACTTTCCATCTCACGCTCTAAAAGACCCGTTGTCCATTTATTAAAGGCTAAATTATCCGTTAGCTTGTTGATCTGTCTCCCGCACCCAATGGGTATCCATTTGCTCAAAACTACCCTTTTTCCTTCATTCTCCCACTACTTACTTTGTCCATCGCACCAGATAATTTTTTCCCCTATCTCCTCTCCATTTCTGTCAGCCGTCCAAAACCACAGTCATCCCCACTAACATTTTGTTTGACTTGCAGGTAGTTTCACAGTGATGGTGCCAAAATCCAAGAAAGCAGAAGCCGAGGAAAATCCTTTCCTCTCTCCTCCTGTCGACCTCGACAGGATCCATTTGGCCGACAAAGATCATTTAATCGCAGACTCCAGGTGCGAATTTGACTTCGTAGATTTGTAGTCATGGCTAAAAGATATTTTCTTAGGTCAGAGCGATGAAATTGGGCCATGGGAATCCAAACTTCCTCTGTATCATTTCCCCCAGGTTCACCATTTTTTCTGAATTTGACCTCATATGCCAGGCTCATTACAACCCCGACTAGAGAGCCATAAAATATTCATCAGGAGAAACTCTTTTCTTCATCACACCTGAGGCCATTGATCAGATGATGCAGATACCCAGAACATAATCTGCCTCCCCTTTCAATCTCGAAGTCATCACGAAGCTATTCCAGAAACTATCATTCCCTCAGAGAGCCCAGATTTTCGATATTTTCCTCCCTCAGGCTGCTCAGCTCCCCAAGACAAATCCCCTGTACCCTTCATCCCTGTTCTCAAAGAAGGGAAACCAAGTCATTTCGTCCCTCTATTCTCTATTTGGTTATTTTTCCGACCAATGGGTGGATGAACCCATATTGGGATTTCTGTCCATTTTCTCCACAGAAGAAAGACCCACAACTCAGTTCGACTACAACACTTTCCTGGTGGACAGTATTCACGAGAAGTTCTCAAATTTCACTTCAGAAGGCCTGTTCTGATATTCCTCAATACTGGCCTACATGTTCATCTTTTTTCAAGTGGACAGGTTCTCCTTTTCAATGCAGAAAATGGACAAGGATGGGAGGCCACAGGCAGTAACAGCTTGGACTTCACTACTCAGACAAAATTCAACAGAGTTCAGTTTCAAATAGTTTATCGAGCAGTTCTACCATCCAGTGGTGAGCATGCTTAGTGGCAGACCTGAACCAAGAATAAATGAGGAGATTCAGAGGATTTTATACCTCTCAGACCTTGCAAAAACTGGAGACTGGTATCTGTACCAAAACCACACCGAGATCAGAGTATATGGATGCGAGTTGGCTCCATACAAATTGCCCAAGTATCTACGCGTGAGGATATTTGCCCAAGATTACATAAGGAAAATGATTAACTCAGATGACATACATTTTGTGTCTCTGAAAAGGAAGCAACAACTTAGAATTAAAGGGAAAATAGGCTCTTTCATCTGTAATAACCGAGGTGCCAGGGAGGAAGCAGAAATATTTTTGAAAGAAATGAAGTTTCAGGGTAGCTTCATATGGAACTATGATCCATGCGGGATAATTTATGAGATGAGGGTTAAAAATAAAAATGTTCCATATGTTCATACACCCAAGCCAGAGATAGAAAAGTTCACAAATCAGACATAATGGGAGCCAAACACCCTGGATGAGATAGAACAACAGGACCCTTCGGTCATCATCTCACAGACTACTACACTACAGGTTCCCAGGGAGAAAAGACCCAGGAAGGATACCTCACCTTCTATCACCGATGTCTCAGCTGAAGATTTCCAGTTACACACCAAAAGGTCAAAAACCAGTCATACACCTAATATGGCTGGTGAAAAGGAAATCCAATCCACTGCAACCATGAAAGATGATCGGTCACTTCTTAGCACAAGCAGCAAGAAGATCATGTCTACAGTTTTTCCCAAGAATATCATGAATACTCCACTAGTCGACTAGCCGAGTAATGTAGGACCAAAGTTGAGTGTTTTTTAGAAGTATGACCTGATCAAAAAGAAAATTAGACGCTGACCAGCAATACTTATTCTTAGTTTTCGAAACAGACATCAACGGCACAACACAGACTGTTATCTTCATTTGATACAGAGAAGGGTATAATGCACATGGAATTTCTGTAGGCACAGGTGCTAGACCCGTAAGTAATCACTGATTACAAAAGGGAAACCTTCGAGTTTCATACTAGGGATGTGCATCCTGCTGATCAAATGGATCTGCACAAGAAAACTGGGGAAATGGTTTTCTCCAACTTGGAAAATTCTTTTACTGCGGCCGCTAAATTACAGTTATCTCTGAGCAACGTCCAGACACACCTGAAATTAGAAAAGATATCATCCTTCACAAGGGATAATAGAATTAAGACGTTGGAAGAATTGGTCCTCAAGATCGGGTATGACCCTTCGAATGTGAAAGCATTCGAGGAGATGATTAAAAAGAAAAATGCTGATATAGCATCTCTGAGGAAACAGTTGAAACTACCACCAACAGAAGATGCACAAGCAAAGGAGATAGCTGAGACAAAAGGGGAGAAGGATGAGATGATCAAGTTGATCATGGAGCAAAATGCACAGTTGAAATAAATGGAAGCATAACTGGAAAGGCTAGTGAAAGAGAAGGAACAATCAAAGCCTATGGAAGTCATTCCATTGAGCGCAGTTCCACTCACGAAAGTAAGCGCAACATCTGTAACAAAAATTCCCTCAGCAACTTCACTGATAGCTCTAGAGAAGACAGTAGAACTGGAAAAATCCATGGAAGAGATGAATTTGCAAGAGACAGAGATTAGAAGACTTAAAAAGGAGGTTGAGAACCTTCAAGAACTCAAGTCTTCTTACCAAATTAGCTACTCCAAGGAGAAACAAACATCAAACAAGCTCAAACATGAATTGCAACAGCTTCAAAAGCAAACAGTGATAAGCAAAATACTTGCTGAGGTCAAGGAAAGTGTCTGTATGGATATCACCAAGTCCGTAAATGAAATATGGCCTATGGTACAAATCATGTTCGAGCAAAATGAACTAGTGAAAAGAAGCAACCAGACTATTGGGAAAATAAGAGGAGAACTGGGAGAGATGCCCACAGAAGCCACTGAGATCATTAAATTCCTGAATTCAAAAACTAGAGAAGAGTTAGAAGATTTGAAAATTGAAGATAGGACAGAGACCATCCTCGAGGTCAAGAGGGTCCTGACCAAAAGAGGACTGATGCTGCAGCTGGAGGAAAAGGTCCAGACTATGGACATAGGAGTGAACAGATTTTTTAGCAAAATCAGAGCTCTGCAGAAGAAAGGCCTCCCTGGCTTAAGGGTCATAAATGATAAGTTAATGACACTTTCTGATTATAAAACGAAACTAGCCACCGTGGCTAAAGATAGTTCGAAATTCTCGGGAATACAGGGCACTATCACAGGAAAGGCATTCTTAGAAGCTTTACGGTTAGACATCAACATACAACATGAGATCCGATACATTTTCATCGTCAAACCAAATTTTTCCAAGTATACAGAGATGGATGAAGTATACCTAAGACTACTCAAAGTCGTTGTTCCCAGTCACCTACGAAGGGAAGAGATTTGCAATCTGATCAAATAGGAGATGAGGTGTCCAAGCCTAGTCAGCTATCCAGTCAGACGAGGTGGTGTAGAGTACTCACCAACGATTTATCCCAGAAATCAACATGAAGATTTCAACACATCATCAAACAGTTCCTAGATTTTTTGTAGCTTGTTGAGTTAGTTAGCTAAATTTAGAATTAGTCACGTCCTAATCTTTAATGACAGGATCGTATGTAATTTTTGATTATAAATACTTCAAACTTTGAAGTACCAAGGGTTGATCTTTACGCCCTGAAGGCCAGAAAGACTGTAATTTTTATCAAGAGATCTTCCAGTAATACAAAGGGACGTTTCACAGGATTCTAGCGTGTTATTCATTGGTGATGTTTTCTTTTCTATGTTAAATGTTCTTCTCCCTCAGTTGTCATATTGTTTTCTAATCTAATCTTTTAAAAGTAGCGCATGTTGTAGGATTTATCTTTGTATACCTTGTTTCTAGCTTTGAAAGATCTTAATGTTTATCTTTTTGATATTATAGTGAAGAAATTCTTAAATGCTTCTTTACTTTAATTGATATTCTCATCTTTTCTTCTATTCATCACTTTACTGCTAAGGAATCCAATGAATGCATTATCTTTCCCTGTGAAAATAATATTTTAGTTTCTGTTTAGATCTCTATATTTATAATACAAACCCCATAGCCCAATGGAGGTGTAAAGCCCTTTTCAACCAATTTAACAAAAAACAACAACAAAACATTCAATCTTATTTTATTTAACTAGCCTAATATCTCAAAGTTAAAACATATCTAAATCATACAGAGAGATCCCTCTCTGAAGCTAGTAGGGCTAGATTCCAGTTTCAAAGTTGTTGGATAAAGTTACCTATTGTAAATTTCTTCTACTCTAACAACTTCCGGGAATTTACAGAGCATTAACATAGTGGCAACCATACTGGGGAACTGAACAAACTTTCAACCCCACAGTTTCTTTTTCCTAGAAGAAAACTTTGTTTCTGAACAAATTATAAATCTAAGATAGAAAAAATGTTCAGAGGTTGTTAAAATCTTGTACATAGTAATTTCAGATTCATAAAAATAAAAATATATAAAAATTAAAAAATCTGGCTCCTAAAAGAACTTATACTCGATCCCACCCAGACCCGGAACCTGCAATAGCAACTGATAATCCAGAACAATTACTCATAAAGAATACCATTGCAAAAGGTTCAAAGAGTCATAGTCCCCTTCACAGGTCCCCTTCTCTTCTAGAGGAACTTGTTGCCCTTCAAGATCTCGACTTTGACACCATTTTTTAACAAAGCCTGTTTAGAACGAAATCTGATAGCTTTGTGACTGAAACTATTTTAGATCCAACCATCCTGCATCCCCAGACCCATGAAATACTATCTCCCACTGCAAAACCTCAAACTTCTCACTCTGTGCCAGCTAGTCCCTCATCCTCCTCATCTTCTGTCACCGCCCCACCTATCATCCAGGTTGCTGTCCCGCCTCCTCCACTTATCATGGAAACCAGATATGCTCCCTTGGTGTTTTCCGCACCTCTACATTCTATGCCCCAAGATTATCAAACAAGACTTCCCACAGTTTGATGGTACAGGGCCCTTGAACGCACAACAACACGTTGATAAAATGAATGACTATTTTTACTTGCAGGAAGTGAATGAAGTTGACGTTCAAATAAGAGTATTTGCGTAGAGTCTGAACGGGGACATTAATAAATGGTACAAAGGCTTACGTTCTACTTCACTGGTCAAACTTACAATGTTTCAAAGAAGTTTTATGGACAGATGGGAGGTAAAGAAGAATCCTCTCCAGATTTTCTCAGAATACGAAAACAACAGAAGAAATCAAGGAGAGACAGTACAAGACTATTGCACCCACTTCAACAATCTGTACAATATGATTATAGCCGATATTAAACCCCCACAGGGTTTGGCATTGATAAAATTCCCTCACGGTTTCAACGCTGATATGTCGTATCAATTAAGGGAAAGAAACTCCACCAGCCTGGAGGACATACAAAAAAGTGCAATAAGTGTAGAGGCCAACCTGTTGGCTAGAAGGGCACGAGAGAGGACATAAATGAGAGTCACGATTAAAGAGGAACCTTCCACATCTTCTTCTAACTCCAAATTGGATTCCTTGGCTAGAGCAATGGAAAGGATGATGGAGAGTGTTACACATTATTTTTCTCATCCCTATGACCGTTAATGATGTAAACCTATCTGTAGTCTTCAGAGGGGTCAGTGGCCTGAGTTCGTGAAGAAAGAAGGGAGAAGAAATTTTCCTGAGAAAAGACGTTGCATTTTCCTTTGTAGAAACCCTACAAAAAGGAAGTTCGCAGGCTGCATTATAGCTAGGGTGCGAGAATGCCTGATTCTCACAGGCTGCATCATAGCTAGGTTGCGAGGAGTTCACAGTATTCTCTATAGGTAGGGTGCGAGAATGCTTACACGTGGGAAAAACGAGCATTTTCTCAAATCTTCTGGAAGGAGAAACTTCCATGGGGAGATGGAATCCAAATGGTTTTTATCTTACTCTCTTTCATGATTTAGTGGGATCATCCTAACCTCCTCACCTTATCCTCTTCATCTTATAAAAGGAGAGGAGACCTCATGGAGAAAGGTTTTGTTTGCTTGCTTGCTTACTAGATTTTTAGCGTGTGCTGTTCATTCTCCCTAGTGGACTCTAGATTGGATTTTTTTTTTTAATGGCGTCACTTCCCAAAATGACCAATGAAGGAACCTCTGCTGCAGGGGAACCTTTTGTTTTTCCTTCTTACAGAAACATTGGTCCTCCTCACGTTGCCACTTTGAGCCTTCTAGGTCTCACAATTGGATTACCAGTATGGTTGTTTTCCACTCAGGTAATCCCGAATGCAGTTAGTGATTCAGTCACAAGCACTTCCCCCCAAGAGCCTCAACCTCATGTTGATCCTTCACCATCTTCACCAATAAGATCTTCTTCGCCTTCTTCACTTGCAAGGTCTTCTTCCATTTCATCTTCTTCATCGAGTGAAAGATATGAAGCTAGTAACCTGGTGAATAAGAAGAAGAAGAAAAGAAAGATTAAGAAGAAGAAAGATAAACAAGGGTCAAAACCTCAAACCACTGTCAAACATGTTGGAAAACAACCAGTTACTATTAATCGTGCTGGGAGTGTTGATAATGTCAAGATCACCCAAACAACGCGTAAGCCCAAGTACCCTTGCAGACTTTGTAATGGTAGCCATCTTTTTAAGGATTGCCCTGTTCTATCCAAGGTTATAGAAGTATGGTCTATGCACCCTCGCCAACCCATATCGTCAACCTCTGAACAACATGCTGATGATCTCCCGTCAACTAGTCACGATACCATTTGGAAGAAGAAAAGTAGAGTCAATATCCCATGCATGTTATGAAAAGGGATTCATATAACTCACCTTTGCCTCGTCTGGCCGAAGCCTCGAAATTCCTGGAAGACATAACTATTTCACAGCCTCAACTTCCAGCTGCTTATCGCAAGATTTGTCTCAACCCACCTGTAGTTTATGGAATGATCAATCCGATTCCCTCGTCGGTCAACATGGTTGATCAAGTGGTCAATCTGGTCATGTATTTGGTTGAAACAGTAGACTAAGTGGTCGATCCGATCCCATCCTCGGTTGATCCCACTCTCCTGTTAGAGAGTGAAACCCAAGCGATCGATCCTTTTCCAAGCGTCGATCCCATTGTCCCCTTGGAGAATGCAACCCAAGTGGTCGATCTGATCTCATCATCGGTCGATCATACTCTCCCGCTTGAGAGTAAACCCGATACTGCCCATGTTTTTCTCATTGATACAGAATCTACCATGCCGGGGGCTATTCCTTCTTCTCACGTCGAACCCCCTCCAAGTTATGAGGCCATCCATTTTGATTGGGGTGTGCTAACTGGACCTCATCTTCCTTCTCACATTCCTTTCTAGATTACAGTACAGGTTTGTGGTCGAGACGTTCCTCAAACACTAACAGATGAAGGTGCATCCATTAGTATTTTGTCCTCTTTTGCTTGGCAATCTTTGGGTTGTCCTCCACTTGCGTCGGTTACGTAGAATCTGTTAGCTTTTAACAGAAGAACTAGTCAACCTTTAGGGACCCTTCCTTAGTTTTCTGTAACTTTGGGAGGGAAAAATGTCTTTATTGACGTCATGGTAGTCCAAGACCCCTTGGATTTTTCTTTACTCCTTGGGTGAGATTATGTCTATGCCATGAAATATATTGTGTCCACTCTTTTTCGTGTGATATCTTTCCCTCACGATGGAAGAATTGTGACTGTTGATCAACTTTCATTTATTGACCCCGACTGGATTGCCTCCCTAAATGGTTCTTATATGCGGACAATATCTCCCTTGCCACAGGTTAATTATGTGGCATTGTCGCCCATGGTTTCAACTTCTGATGACTTAGATCCAGTAGTTGACATGGTGATCTCTTCGATAGGGTTATTAGAGCACGATCTCTTTACTCCTGTTGTGACCCTCGACATGGTGTCCTTCCAGAGTGTGTTTCTTCCTTCCAATGAAGACCTCTTAGAATCCATGACCAATTTTTGTCCCTTGACATGGTGTCATTTTGGAGCATTGTCCTCTTGGAATCCATGATCAAGAAGAGAGATTTTCGAGGATAGTTTTTGTGTCTTTGAGGCAACCTCGTTAAAAAATGAAACAGAGGTATTTGAGCATGGTTTTTTGATTTCAAGCTCATTAAAAAATGAAACCACTTACGAGGATAGTATTTTCATCTCTATGGCAACCTCGTTAAAAAATGAAATAGAGGTTACGAGCATAGTTCTTGTTTCTGTGCCAAGCTCGTTAAAAAATGAAATAGTTTTTCCCCCTCTCTATTTGAGTCAAGTCCTTCATATAGTATTTGAAGATTCATTTCATTCTCCTTTGCAGTTGGATGAAACAAAGATTGGGGGGCATTTGCCTCAGCCTTTGGACTTCATGTTGAAGTTGAGCCGCTAGCTTCTTAAGCTAGGGGAAAAGTACCAACCATCCATGTGTTATGCGTTGGGAAGTCCAAGCATAATTTTATATGGTTCAAGCTTGTATAAAAATGAAACCACTTACCTCAAGCATAGTTTCCTCTGGTTCAAGCTTGTGTAAAACTGAAACCAGGTCCAAGCATAGTTTCCTCTGGTTCAATCTTGTGTAAAAATGAAACCAGGCCCAAGCATAGTTTTGTTTTATTTTAAAGCTTGGTAAAAAATGAAAACGATCCCAAGCTTAGTCTTTGTTCTTTCTCATGCTCGTAAATACACGAGAATAAGTTACCGAGCTTAGTCTTTGTTCTTTCTCGTTCTCGTAAATATGTGAGAATGTAACTGAGCATACGTTTATCACTTTTTCGGACTCGTAAAGGTTATACGAAAAAGGAACCCACTGGAGTTCTCTTTAAGCTCTTTTCAGACTCTCTAAACATGAAAATATTGCCGAGCGACCTTGTTCTTTTCATGCTCATTAAATTATTTGAAAAAAATGTCTGTTGAGTGATAGTTTATCTCTTTTTCGGTCTCATTAGACTACTTTACGAAAAATGAACTGAGAGAGTTCTCTTTAAATGTTTTTTAGACTCTATAAACATGAAAAACTCCTGAGTTTTCTTTTTTTGGACTCATAAAACAAACATTGAAAGGCCTATATAGGACTGAAACACTCCTTCCTAGGGTTCGTTAAACATACTTCGAGGGACTCGTCCGAAGGATGAGCTTAAATTGACAAGCATATGTTATCCTCCTCAAGATTGCCTAAAAATAAAGAGGTACTTTCCAGAAATGGTGGGGGGAAAAATTGGGAAAGAAATATGTCTAAACCTGTATTCCATGGAAGAGTCACTTTTGAACATGACACCCTTTCACTCGCCTTATGTCTAGGTTGGAAAATCCACTTGTCTCCTGATCATACTCCTTTATAAGATTGCAAATTGGTCTGTGATCCCTATTGTTGAGTCAGTGTTTCCAAGACAATTGTTGTGTCGTCAATATGTTCAAAATGAAGTTCAACCCGAAAATCCTTTTGTTGCGTCGGCCATTTCTGCAGTCTTTAAGCCTTCTATTGTGTCAGCCATCCCTGAGTCAGTCTTGAATCACTTGTTACTCTGACCTACATCAAATATTGTTACTTGTTTCGAGTCATTGATGTGGGATACATTAAGGCCCTCCTGTGACGAGTCTTTTCCTGTCGAATTCAACTCATTATCTAGGAATTAGACTTAGAAACTAATTTTTACCTTGGAACTTGCATGCCTCAATGGTAGGTTTCCTCGCTTTCGACAGTGGGTTTTCATTATTGACCCCTGATCGGGAGATTCCGCCGAGTGTTCAACTTCAGGTCATTTATTCACATTCATTGGATTGTACTAATGTACCTTGGGAGTCATTGACATTAATGGTGATTTCCCTCGCACTTGTTAACGGTATACACTAATGACCAGTAATCAAGTGGTTTCTACCATGTTCAACTTCAGCACATGTATTCACATGGTTAGATTCGTACTATAGAGTAGCGGAGATGAAGACCCTCAATATTTTATGACAAATCCAAGTTGCGTTGGAGTATATTCAATGTACTGTTGCATAGATTCACATTGTATGTCTGGTGGCTATGTTCAAATTTGAAATTTTAACACATAGATCCACAGTGTATT